>JAODAL010035665.1:0-42673 GCA_025379985.1 Phyllomedusa bahiana
AACCCCGCAAAATAAGGGGGTCTTCCGGGGGATTTTTTTGATTTTTGTTTTTTTGGGAAATGAAAAAAATGAGGGGTTGAGGTTTTCTATTAATACAAATGTTTTTTTCCTTTTATCTAAAATCCCTGAAGTAATGCACATTTACGTAATTTTAAAAAAAAAATTCTAATTCCCGAAAATTTTAAATTTTACCTTTTTGTAAGGATTCGAAATTAACCCCAAAATTTTAAAAGGGTTTCAAAACGATGGATTTAAAATGATTTTAAAAAATAATTTTTTTGAATTGACGGCCCCCTTTATCATCAACGGTTTGGACTGCGAGGGGGACAAAAAATTTGCCCCACCCTTTTGCCAACTGTTTAGGGTCCCTTTTTGAGGGTTTTTATTTTTTTCAGATTTTAATCCATTTTTTAAAAAACATCCATTTTTTTAGGCTTTTATAAAATTTGTTTTTTAGGGGATGGCCCAGAGGAGGATCTAAAAAGCTATGTCGGGGTTCCTAAATAAAACGAATGTGGTTTTCCCCTTTTACTGAAAACCAAAAAACAATAAAAAATAGTTTTTTTAGACTTGTTTTTTATTAAAAACATGGGGTTATATCAAAAAAAAATTTTTAAGGGGCACTGATTCATGTAACACCAAGAGGGGGGAAAAAAAAGGAAACTACGCTTTGGACGTATGTCGTATAAAAAAAAACTTACCAAAAAGGGGTTTTTAATGAAAAAACAAAAATTATTAATAAACTAAAATAATTTTATAAAAAGGGTACCGAGCCATTTTTAAGTGAGGCATAAATAAAGGGAAAAAAGAGAAAATGGATTAAGTCAAAAAAAAGACATAAAAAAATAAAATGTGGAGAATAATAATTTTTTTTTTCATAACCCCTTTTAACTAAAATTTAAAGTATTAGAGAACTTTTAAAAAACACTGCGGTTTTTAAAAAAAGACCATTTTACAGTCCCTTTTACCCCAAAAAAGGCAATAATTTATAAGAGGACCAACATTAAAAAAAATTGCCCCCCCTAGAATAAAACAACATAAAAAAGAACAGATAGATATATAAAAGATTGTGACTTGGGTTCTTTTAAATGTGGTCATGCATTGTGCAAATGTTGCCCCATGTTTATTAGTGCAAAGAATTTCAAATCGTATAACACGGGGGAAAATTTTTTTTATAAAAACGCACCTCACATGCACATCTTCTTTGTAATTTATTTAATTACATGCATGTATGGGATCCAATATATAGGGAAGACCACTTTAAAATTATCACGTCGACTCATTAATCACAGATACAATGTGAGACATGGAAAGCTAGTACATAGCTTGCCCAGGCATTTTTTAGACAAACATCCAGATGTGAAACCTAAATTCACTGTACAGCCAATAGAACAAATACATATTAATACATCCAATTGTCATAAGAAACTTACTATAAGAGAAGTTTATTGGAACTACAAAATGAATACTATAAATCCATATGGACTAAATGAGATCCAAGACGCTTTGGAGTAATAAGATAGAAGAACAAAATAAAATATTGGTACAAACACATAAAATAAAAATAAAAATATATTTAATTGGAGTACTACATCTGTTCACTTTATATTATATGTTTATTAAATATAAATATATGTACTTATTGTATGATTAGTGTATATAAAAAAAAAAATGTGCACCAAAAGATTTTTTTTTGTGCATATTATAAAGAAATATATATATATATAATTTTATATATATATATATATATATATATATATTATATTAATATATATGTATTGTAAGGGATCAGCTCGGTGGTATGGTAAGACAGGCCCAGTCCTTAACTCTGTTTAGGCGAACAAGCGTTTATTTCAGCCTCAAACACACACCAACATAAACGTGGGCTTAACTTCGGCCAAAACTAAGGAAAACAAAACAGTCTTACACAGTCCGTGGGGGACACTTACAGTCCTGTGTCCAGATAAGCCTCCAGGCTTCCTAGTCTCCAGCTGAGACTGGCGTGTGGTCTGTTCCTGGGAACTCTGCAGCACACCTGCTCTCTTCCTCCACTTCACAGACAACACCCTTCTTTACCCACCTGATCTCCAGGCTTACATACGGCAAAACTCCGGCCTGGACCCTGAGGATGTGGGAGCAGTCACCCACCCAACTCTATGACTGCTCCTGTGAAAACGAGACCCAGACTACTTGCTCTGCAAGCATACTAACAAAAGCGTGTGTCAGCAACCTACCACTGCTGACTCCTGAAATTATAGGTTTTCACCTCACCACTGCCAGGGTCCTTGGTGACACATATCTCTGGTCCACCACAATTCCTTCTGTCCTCTTACAATATATATATAAATTTTTATGAAAATTATTTTAAAATTAGTTTTATAGTTAAATTATTGTTAATTATTAAACCACATCTAGAAGCAATCCTTGGTGTGATTCCCTAGAGCAATAGTAACTTCAGGGGTTAATACATTAACCTCGCTTTCAAATTGCCATGATATATAAGATGGCCGCTGTGAAGATTTTAGTATACATTGCCTGAAGAAGCAGTTGTGAGAACTGTGAAACACGTTTTTTTAAACTTCAATAAATCAACATTTAACAGTAAGTTTGGAAGCAGTATTAACTATGTTTCTATGTTAAAATTGGGATAAGTGCCATAGGAACCTCTCCCAAGGATATTGTGAGAACAATACCTTCTTTTAAAACATAGGAGACTGTAAAAGACACCAATTGCACACAGTTTCATGAAAAAACCTTATTCCAATTACTCATTTCTTTATGACAATTTTAAGCACTGTCAATGGTTTTGGGGTCATGATGCTGTGAAAATCAGCTATAATCAAGGTCCTTTTATACAGAATGTGGTTTCTAAGTGGCATTTTTTCCTCACAATTTTTAACAGTGGCTGAGAGGTCATTTTTATAATTTTTGGGGGCATGGTGCTGTGAAATAGTTATACTAAAGGTCTTATTGTAAAAAAATGTGGTTCCTAACATACATTTGTTCTTTACAATTGTCAACAGTAGCCAAAGGATCATGTAGCTGTCAAAAACAGGAATAGGTAGGACACTGTTAATGGACACATATTGCAAAGTGACTTGTTTTTGCAAGATGTTTAACATAAAAAGTAATCCCTGTAGTGAGACAACCCCTTTAATACAATTAAAAAAATGAGAAACAAAGACATGGTGGGATTCCATCCTAGTTTACAAGTGTGTTTTCTAGAATAAAACTACTAAAAAAGTTGCATTTAAAAAATAGCTGATACAAATATTCCTCTCATTTGTACAAGGGAGGTACAGAAACCACTGATAAAAGACTTGAACAGATGTAGGTTATTCAGAGGACATGCAGTATGGAGCACATTTGGTACCCTAAGAACAGAGACAATTTCCTCCAGCATGTTGAGTGAAATGAGAAAAAGAAAGTCAAGAAAAAGGGCACCTGGGTAGAACAGGAGCATCAACCACCAGCATTTCCAAGTGAAGCTCAAATGGTCCGCTCTCATATGAAGGGGCAAGCGCTTTTGTAGAGGCCCAAAAGTTCTACCCAGGTCTTGACTGTGTACTGAGGAAGGCTGGAGGTCTTAGCTCACACTTCCACACTCTGCTTCGGCCTGGCTGTTTTCGTTGCTGCATCCTAAGGGCATTGTTGCCTTGTTAATAGATGACTGATACTAGCCCTGGCTCTCACTGCACCCACTGTAACTCCGGCCCTGCTAGCTGAACCTGAGTGTTAATAGATGACGGACACCGGCCCTGGCTCTCAATGCACCCACTGTAACTCTGGCCCTGCTAGCTGAACCTGCATATTAATAGATGAAGGACACCGGCCCTAGCTCTCACCGTTAGGGGCAATCAGGAGAGATTCAAATTTCTTGGAAAAGGTAATTTCTTTGAGGTTATGTAATGTCAAAAAGGGCTTCAGGGCTGGACACAAATTGCACAATTTGAGGCTTAAAATCTTCTGGGTCTGGAGTCCCTATGAGGTCGCATCATCTGATCTCAAGGGGAGTCTATCCCTAATCACTGAAGAAGGATTTGGAGGAAAAATGAAACCAATGAATTCATTGGTCGAATCACTCTCAGAAGCCAGGAGGGCAAATGTCTTCTCAACTAAGAAGTTTCGGGGATGATTAGGACATTTTTATTACTTATGGGGTGTGTGAATGAGTTTATACATCTACACATGTTAAAAATACCTTTTAAACTGCAGGGAGGGGTGTATGTTGTATGTTATCACACTTACAAAAAGCAAAATGAAAATAATGTAAAACTATAAAATAAACTTCCCTAGATAAATTCCGTAAATGTCAGTTACCAAAAAATATACCAAGTGACCGTCACTGTAAAAATAGCATAGTGGCACTTGGTAACCTGTGGGTCATTCAGATTTAAGGATCATGCTCTGGACCAGGACAGGCATAGTCAATGTCCAGTTCAACTAAAATGATGGTTCAAAGACTCCTTTTTCCGGCACTATTTAATCTGTGGATCATGCTGCGGTCCAGGACAGGTATAGGCAATGTCCAGTTCAACTAAAATGGTGGTTCAAAGACTCCTTTTTCCGGCACTTTTTAATCTGTGGGTCATGCAGGTTTAAGGGTCATGCTGTGGTACAAGACAGGGATAGTGAATAGTCTGTGAATGTTTTTTTCTGTGACTTTTATAGCCTAATTGTCTTGCCTAAGACGTAGCACGTATCCAGTTTACTGTTGTGGATGTTAATTCCAGCTTCTCCTCACCTTTTTGGGTGTAAGAATGAAGCTGTTGTTCCTCTCCCATAGACTTTAATGGTCATCGGTGATCGGTTATCGTCATGATTATTCTCGATATCGAAACGAAAACGATTGTTGACACAATCACTTATCACTATCCAACACTTGTTCCAAAACTGAGAACACCACAATGCTCATGCTGACAAGGACATTGTCCGCACTGACCATTTTGGTGGCTTCTTCAAAACTGGCAAGGATGGTGCAGAGCTCTTTCACCTGCCTCCACTCTCAGTGACTCAACACCCCGAGGTCCGCACCGCTGCTTGTCAGGCCATGCGCCACTTCATATTGCGTAATGGCATTAAGCTGCTGACACAATCGCTGGAGCATGTGGAGGATGGAATTCCAGCGTGTTGCCACATCAACAATGAGACGGTTGATGGAGAGGCCAAGATGACGCTGTAACACAGCCAGGCAGGACGGATCAGGGTGCGAACGGCGGAAGTGTGAGCTCAGACCTCGAGCCTTCCTCAGCAGGCAGTTCAGACCCGGGCAGCACTTTAGAAATGTCTGGACGACGAGGTGCATGACGTGTGCCCGGCCAGGGATGTGCTCCAGCCTACCAATCTTAAGGGCGGCCAGGAGATTTCGCCCGTTATCGCACACCACCTTGCCTGGCACCAGGTTCTTGTCACCCAGCCACCGCTAGGTCTCATTGCACAGAGCCGTCCACAGCTCTTGACCTGTGTGTTGACGGTCTCCAAGACCTATTAATCTCAACACTGCCTGGTTTCTCTGGGCATATGATGCTATCAATGGACCTTGGGGAAAAGAACCCTGCACCATCCCTGCGGTTTTGAAGAGTGTGCGCCGAGTCTGAGAGCCACCGTCACCACCAGACATATCCACCCAGTGAGCTGTTACAGAGATATAGCGGCCTTGACCATGCTTACTAGTCCATGTATTGGTGGTCAGATGGACTTTGGCGGACACAGATGCAGAAAACGCGCTGCAGATTTTAGATGACACGTGGCTGGCCAGGGCAGTCATGGCTTATCGGGAAAAGAAATGCCTGCTCAGCATCTGGTATTGTGGGCAGGCAAGGGTCATGATGTGGCGGAACCCATCTGTGTCCACCAGACAGAAAGCCAACATTTCAACGACCACAAGCCTGGCAATGCCAACATTCAAGCTTTTGGCTTTGGGATGGTTTGGGTTAAAGTGTTTCTTCTGCTCCCAACCCTGGTAGACAGAAGGCTGGCTGCTAGACTGGCTACTGTATGGCATGCTGGTCAAACTGGTGGAAGCAGAAGGGCTAGGCTGGGTCTCTGGCGGTGGTACTCGGGCGATGGTGGAGGCTGATCTTTGCTCATGATGCTGAGGGACATGGGAAGCAGAAGAACGCTTGGTCTTGGAAGTGGCGGAGGAGGCGCAGACTGAGGGTGTGACAATGGTCAGAAGCCCAGGACCGGTGTGGCCTTTTTTCGCCAAGTGTTCCCTCCATTTCAACTCATGCATTCGCTGCATGTGACTAGACATGTTGGTGGTGGTTAAACACTTTAGATTCTTCCCTCTACTTATGCGTTTACGGTAAATGCAGCATATGAAATTGCTGTGTGAATCTGAGGCATCATCGAAAAAGGCCCAGGCTTGAGAGGTCCTGGACCTTTTTGACGGCGATAAGCGAGGAGTGTTGTTTCCGCTGATCATGGCTGGCAGAATAATCTCAGCGGACTTGTGCAACCGCCCTCTCCCTTTTTGAGGTGGGACCCGTACTGACAGTACCCAATCATCTTCCTCCTCATCCAGTGATGAAGCGTTGGCAGTCAAATTCTGCTTAAAAGACCACGTTGGATCTGCAATGTCATCATCATCATTATCATCACAGGTGACTTCCTCATCCTGACATTCTACATACTGGAGCTGCGGGCTATAAGCAACAGGCTCTGCAAGGCGTTGCCGACCATTTGGGATTTGTGGCGACTGACCAGCTTCCTTCTCCTCCTCTGATGGCATCAGCGATTGGGCGTCAGAGCAGACAAAATAATCCTCTTTGGCCTCTTGATCTTTTAAAATGCCTTCTGACCCCAACCGCATTGTGTCATCAAAGAGGTCTTTAGAAAATGGATTATCCACAGTGGTGGGTACACGAGTTGACATTTGGGCTGCCTTCGCTTCATGTTGGATGGATGCGGACGATGATGATGACGACGACATTTGTGGCCGTGACTTGGAGAATGAGGAGGTAAAACTGCTGGATGCAGGTTGCATTAACCACTGCAGAACAGATTGGCGATGCAGTTCGTTACTGAGATTCACAGGGCCCTGAGCCAGCGATGACAGGCCTGACGGTACTGCAACTGACGATCCGCTGGCTAGCGTGTTGTCGCCAGCACTGGAAGGAGCACCTTCTCTCGTACCTCTACCTTCATGTCTTACACCCCTCTTTGCTTGCTTACCACCTGCAGTTCGCTCCATGTTCAGAAAGATAAAAATTTAAAAGGTATGGAAGAGTTTTTCTCAGTCTCTTATTGAGACTGGCTCCATTGCTTTGGTCAAACTTGTGCTTGAGAGAACAGAGTGAGTTCAAAAACCGGACTTTTAAACAGGAGAGAAAAACTGGTAAGTAAACAAATCTATTTTATTTAATACTTCAATCTAATTAACTTTTTTTTTTCTCTTCACTGCTGTTGCACCAGGATAGCTTCACTGGCAATTTCCAGCAGTGCACAATCCGCCATATGTATGCACTACTGGAGAAAGAGGTCCAGGGTGATACCGTTTGTAGCAGATGTGGAGCATGTTGCTACTCTGGTTGCCCGCATTTTAGACCTAGAGGAGCAAAATGCGACGCTGAGGGCGATTGACAATGAATAGAAGAGTTTGCTTCTCTTGATGCAAACGTTGAGGGTGGAGTATTGGATCAGCAGGAGGAGCCATGTAGCTGGGTTAATGTAGACAGGGGGAGTTCTAGGGGTACCAGAAAAAGATAGGCCACTTCTCCTCCTGAGATTCCTGAGTTGGGTGATAATGCTGGGGAATCATTCTCAGAAATGGCAGCCCTAGTGGACACTGCTGTTCCTTGCAGCCGGAAGAGCAGCCCAACTAGTAGTAGGGGGGATGGGAATGCAGGTAGGAAAAGACAGTTAGTATTTGTAGGGGATTCTATAATCAGGAAGACCAGAATAATTTGCCGCCAGGTCCGCCTCAACTGAAAGGTTTGCTGTCTCCCTGGTGCCAGGGTTCGGCATGTGGGGGGACGGGTGAATAAATTACTGGGGGGTTGGCGATGACCCAGCTGTTGTGGTCCATGTTGGAAACCAAATGACAAAATTACATGGTAGGTGGAGGATCCTAAAGAATAATTTTAAAGAACTAGGTCAAAGCTGAAGGGAAGGACCTCCAAGGTTGTGTTCTCCGGAATACTGCCGGTGCCATGCGCTACTCAGGAAAGACAGCGGGAGCTCAGGGAGTTAAATGCATGGCTGAAGTCTTGGTGTAGGACAGAGGGGTTTGAGTTCTTAGAGCACTGGGCTGATTTTTCATTGGGGTACAATCTGTTTTCTACAGATAAATTACACCTGAATGGAAGGGGGTCTGCTGTGCTGGGGGAAAGAATTCTAGAAGGGGTGTGGGAGTATTTAAACTAGGAATGAGGAGGGAGGACAATATAGAAAATTAAGGGGTAGAGAGTGGGCAGACTATATCGGCGGGTGGAGAAGTGGAGTGGGGGAGATGGAGTAGACCAGTGGATAAGGAGATCCATGTGTTGCAAACCATCATTGAAGATATATTTACCCACAATATCTCATGCCCTCTAATGTATAATCCCATGCTGTCTACGGAAGAAGAGATGTTTAATCCAATGCCGTCATCTGAACAGTTAACATTTAATCCCATGCTGTCTACTGATCGGGTAATGTATGATCCCATGCCGTCTAATGAACATGTTAGTTACAATCCCATACCATTGACAGAAAGTGTAAGACTGGAAGGGAACTTAAAATGTCTATTCACAAATGCCAGAAGTCTTGCAACCAAAATGGGCAGACTTGAGGCGCTAGTTGTAGAGGAGCTGATTGATGTGGTAGGTATTGCTGAAACATGACTGGACTCCTGGCATGATTGGCCTGTTAACCTTCATGGTTTTAATCTATTTAGGAAAGACAGAGAAAACAGGAGGGGAGGAGGAGTGTGTCTGTATGTAAGGAGTAATATGAAGGCAAATGTGAAAGAGGTAATACAGGGCGGAGTAGCTAATGTTGTGGAAACATTGTGGGTGAAAAATAAAAGGGGGGGAAAGGTTAATGCAGAAAATATTATTCTTGGTTTTAATCTATAGAACCCGAAACATCATGAGGAGATAGAAGAACAGGTGCATAATCAAATGGTTCGGGCAGCACAGGCAGGTACGTGATAATAATGGTTTGGCTTTAATTTCCCAGGCATTGACTGGGGTCACGGTTCTGCATCACCTGAAAAGGGAAGGAAGTTCCTCAATCTGTTAGAGGATAATTTTATGGGGCAGTATGTGGAGGAACCCACTAGAAGCGATGCTCTGTTGGATCTGGTACTTTCTAACAAAGCAGAACTTGTCGGAGCAGTCAAGGTTTCTGAAAATCTAGGTAACAGTGACCACAATATAATTTATTTTAGCGTAAACTGGAAAAAAGAAAAGCAGAGTGGGAAGGCAAAAACATTTAATTTTAAAAGGGCCAAATTTTCCTTATTGAAAAATGCAACACAGGACATAGACTGGGAGCAGCTATTAGCAAATAGTGATTTAGAAGCCAAGTGGGAGAGCTTTAAATATACTTTGGGGAAATTTATTACAAAATATATTCCTATGGGCAACAAGTATAGGCGACTAAAACTAAAACTAACATCGCTTCTACCTTCTGTTAAGAGGGCAATAAAAAAGGGCATTTAAAAAAATATAAGTAAGAGGGCTCGGCCTCAGCCTTTACAAATTACAGAGAGCTTAATAAAATCTGTAAAAAAGTGATAAAAGCAACTAAAATTCAAAATGAAAAGGGAGGTGGCCCAAGGAAAAGCAAGGGCTAACCCCAAGAAATTCTTTAAGCATATAAATGCCAAAAGCAGATGTCGAAGCATGTAGGACTCTTAAAAACCTGTAATGGGGAGTGGTCACTGGGGACCAGGAGGAGGCAGTGGTACTAAATAGGTTCTTCAGCTCAGTATATTTCTATCAATGAGAAAGTAGTTGATGGGGGTGGGCAAGTGCAAATGTAGGTGGTGCCAGTACTGTTAATAGATCATCTGCTATTTAAATTAATTGGCTCAGTGTAGAAAAAGTCAAAGTCAAGTTAAATAAACTGAACATGAAAAAAGGCTTTCCAGGCCCTGATGGCATACACCCAAGAGTTCTTAAAGAGCTCAGCTCGGTCATCTCTGTGCCCCTGTACATGATATTTAGAGATTCCCTGGTGACTGGTATAGTACTAGGAGACTGGCGCAAGGCAAATGTAGTTCCCATCTTCAAAAAGGCTCCAAGTCTTGCCCCGGTAATTATAGACCAGTAAGGGTTTTAAAATCTGTTTTGGGAAAAATGTTTGAGGGGCTCATAAGGGACTATATACAGGAATATGTGGACATATACAATATTATTAGTGATTGTCAACATGGATTTACTAAGGATAGAAGCTGTCAGACCAACCTGATCTGTTTTTATGAAGAGGTGAGTAGAAGTCTGGATAGCGGGGCAGCTGTGGATATAGTGTTTTTAGACTTTGCAAAGGCGTTTGGCACTGTCCCCCATAAGGTTTGTTAGGTAAATTAGAATCCATTGGGTTAGAGATGGGCAGTGTGTTTAAATTTGGGTTAAAAACTGGCTATCAGATCGTATCGAGAGTGGTGGTAAATGACTCTACTCTGAGTGCTCCCCGGTTGTGAGTGGTGGCCGCAGGGCTCAGTATTGGGTCCTCTTTTATTTAATGTATTTATTAACGATATAGTGGAAGGGATCAATAGCACAGTTTCGATTTTTGCAGATGACATAAAGCTATGCAGGGTAGTGCAATCTATGGAAGATGCACGCAGACCTGGACACACTGAGTGCTTGGGCCTCCACTCGGCAAATGGGGTTCAATGTGGATAAATGTAAGGTTCTGCATCTGAGGAGAAATAATATGCAGGCATCATATATCCTAGGGGGAGAAAAACTTGGAAAATAGCTTTTTGAGAAAGATCTGGGCGTTCTTGTAGATCATAGACTATAGAACAGCATGCAGTGTCAATCAGCTGCCTCTAGGGCAAGTAAGATATTGGCATGTATTAACCCCTTAAGGACCCAGCCAGTTTTGGCCTTACTGACACAGCCCTCTTTTTGAAATCTGGCATTTGTCACTTTATGTGAGAATAACTTTTTGACACTTTTACCTATACATGTGATTCTGAGATTGTTTTCTCGTGACTAGTGTTGAGCGATTGCGTTGGCTATCGAGATCGATCGATGGTCGACCATCATCGACAAGATAGACGATAGTGAGCAGTCGATTATGAACGATGACCATTAAAGTCTATGGGAGAGCAACAACAACTTCATTCTTATACCCAAACAGGGCTGGAGAAGCTGGAATTAACAACCACAACAGTCAAATGGATACGTTCTACGTCTTAGGCAACACACTTATGTTATAAAAGCCACATAAAAAAAAACACACAACATTCACTATCCCTTTCTTGTACCACAGCATGACCCTTAAACCTGCATCACCCACAAATTAAAAAGTGCAGAAGGCAGTTTGATTTGAACCATCATCTTACTTGAACTGGACTTTTAAAATACCTGTCCTGGGCCACAGCATGAGCCCCAACCTGCATGACCCCAGATTAAAAAGTGCCGGAAAAAGGAGTCTTTCAACCCCCCATTTTAGTTTCATGGACATATACTGTCCCTGTCCTGGGTTTGCGCTTGCCCCTCCGTATGAGTGCGGACCCAATTGAGCTTCACTTGGAAATACTGGTGGTTAACGCTCCTGTCCACCCAGGTGCCCTTTTTCTTGGCATTCTTTTTCTTAGTTTACTCAACGTGCTGGAGGAAAAATTTTCTCTGTACTTTGTTCTCTGTCGTGTCCATACTCATGTCCCCTTTAATAACCTACATCTGGTCAAGTTTTCCTGTACCTCCCTTGGTTAATTCAGAGGATTTTTTTTTCCAGCTATTTTGTACATGCAAGTTTTTTAGTAGTTTAATTCTAGAAAACACATTTTTAAAATTGGATGGTATCCCACCATGTCTTTGTTTCTCTTTTTTTTAATTTTATTAAATGGGTTGTCTCAATTTCAGGGAATTGTAGTATGTTAAAAGATCTCCAAAAACAAGTCATTTTGAAATATGTGTCATTAACAGTGTCCTATATTCTGTTTCTGCAGCCCCATCCCCCTTGAGCCACTCTTGACAATTGTGAAGAACAAATGTCTGTTGAAAAAATTTTTTTTATAATGGCCCTGTAGTATTGCTGCATTTCAAAGCGCATGCCCCAAAAAAAAATTATAAAAATGATTTCTCACCCATGTTAAAAATTGTGGGGAAAAATACATTAGAAGCCAATTTCTTTTCCCAAAGGCCCATGATTATTGCTGTATCTCACAGAATGCCCCCCAAAAAATTTATAAATATGTTTACCCCACTATTAAAAAAATTGTGGGGAGAAATGCCCTTAAAAGCCACATTTCTGTTCCAAAGGTCATAATTATAGCGTATTCACAGCAACTGCCCTAAAAACCATTGACAAGCGAAAACTTCTAAAGATAAAGTGAGAAAATGGAATACGGTGTTGTCATGAAACCTTGCTGTTTTTGCTCCCCACGCAAAACCGCAAAATAGCTGTTGGGAAAAGAGAAATTTTAAAAAAGCAGTAAGAAATATTCATTTTTTAAAAAAATTTTTCAAGAGGCCATTTCTGTTTTTAAGAGGAATGTGAATAGACCCGGAATAATCGGTGCCCGGCAATTGGGGCCACACATCATCAGGACCATGCTTATCATCTTGATGAAGTAAAAACATCAATTATTGTGGAAAGCGGATGCGTTTGTCTGTAAGACTCTCCAGCTGTGCTGAAGGTCCCTCAGTTTTGACGTGGCTCTGGGCAGGCAACAACTCTTTGCGTGACGAGCCAGTGGGCCATTCGTCCCTTTTGGATACCAGAAGTCTATTGGGTCCCGGGAAAACATACAAAAATCGGTGTTTAGACGCAGATGTGTGCACCATGACTTAAATGGTTCTGTGTGTTGGGGTGTGTGCCGATTGCATGCGTTGGTGAGGTGGTAAACAAAGATTGCCAGAGGTCACCCATTAGGCTTCTGCCACCTTGCCTGCTGCTGCTGCTGCCGCTACGCCTGCTTGGCACTCTACTGCTGTCACGTCGCTGATGTTGTTCCACCGTGACATTTGGGGAACGTGAAGCAGACGCAACAGATGTCTCCAGTTGATCAATCAGCAAGGTCTCCATTTCCTGCATTTTACTCTCTATTTGGGTGGGTGGAAGGAAAGTGCTGAGTTTTGTTTTGTACCGGGGATCCAGGAAGGTGGCCACCCAGTAACTGTTGTTCATTTTGATGGCCTTAATGCGAGGATCATGTTGGAGGAAATGGAGCATCCAAGCACTCATGTGAGAGATGGAGCCTTGATTTCCCAAGCCTCTGGGTCGAGGGGCACTAGAAACTGATCTTCCTCATCTTCCTCCTCCGCCTCAAATTCGCGCCAACCTCTTTCCAAGGCAGGGACGTCAGTAACGTCGGTGTCTAGGAATACCTCCTCCTCCTCCTCCTCCTCCTCCTCCGCTGCCTCCGGCACAGCTTCAACACAGCCCTGACTTGCCTGAGATGATGCACCCTGAGAGCTGATGCGCCACCTTGCACTAGCTCTGGACCCCGAACCACTGCCTAATGAAGACCGATGAAATTGTGAAACTGTCGGGCCTTGTGGATTTGACGGAGAGAAAGGCTCCGTGTCCGCATCTGTGTCCGTCTCCTCCTCCGCCGCTGGCGGGACCTGTTGTTTCAGAGTGTCCAACGATCGTTCCAGAACTAAGATCACCACAATGCTCATGCTGACAAGGACATTGTCCGCACTGACCATTTTGGTGGCTTCTTCAAAACTGGCAAGGATGGTGCAGAGCTCTTTCACCTGCCTCCACTCTCGGTGGCTCAACACCCCGAGGTCCGCACCGCTGCGTGTCAGGCCATGTGTCACTTCGTACTGCGTAATGGCATTGCGCTGCTGCCACAATCGCTGGAGCATGTGGAGGGTGGAATTCCAGCGTGTTGCCACGTCAACAATGAGACGGTTGACGGGGAGGCCGAGCTGACGCTGCAACGCAGCCAGGCGGGACGAAGCAGGGTGCGAACGGCGGAAGTGCGAACTCAGACCTCGAGCCTCCTCAGCAGGCATCCAGACCGGGTAGCTCTTTAGAAATTTCTGGACGACAAGGTTCATGACGTGCCAGGCAAGGGATGTGCTCCAGCCTACCGATCTTAAGGGCGGCCAGCAGATTTCGCCTGTTATCGCACACCACCTTGCCTGGCACAAGGTTCTTGTCACCCAGCCAGCGCTCGGTCTCATTGCGTAGAGCCGTCCACAGCTCCTGACCTGTGTGTGGACGGTCTCCAAGACAGATTAATTTCAACACGGCCTGGTGTCTCTGGGCACGTGATACCACCAGAGGACCTGGGGGGAAAGAACCCTGCACCATCCCTGCGGATTTGAAGAGCGTGTGCCAAGCCTAAGAGCCACTGTCACCCCCAGAGACATCCACCCAGCTCGCCCAGTGAGCTGTCACAGAGATATAGCGGCCTTGGCCGTGCTTACTAGTCCATGTGTCGGTGGTCAGATGGACTTTTCCGGCCACAGATGCAGACAACGCGCTTGAAATTTTAGATGACACTTGGCTGGCCAGGGCAGGGACGGCTTTTCTGGCAAAGAAATGCCTGCTCGGCATCTGGTATTGGGGGCAGGCAAGGGCCATGACGTGGCGGAACCCATCTGTGTCCACCAGACGGAAAGGCAACATTTCCAAGGCCAAAAGCCTGGCAATGCCGACATTCAGGCTTTTGGCTTTGGGATGGTTTGGGTTAAAGTGTTTCTTCTGCTCCCAAACCTGGAAGACAGAAGGCTGGCTGCTAGACTGGCCGCTGTACGGCGTGCAGGTCGTCAAACTGGCGGAAGGAGAAGGGGTAGGATGGGTCTCTGGTGGTGCTGGTGGTACTCGGGCGACGGTGGAGGCTGAAGCGGAGGCTGATCCCTGATCATAACTCTGAGAGACATGGGCAGCTGAGACAGAGGGTGTGACAGTGGTTGGAGGCCTGGCGTCGGTCTGGCCTTTTTTGGCCAAGTGTTGCCTCCATTTCAACTCATGCATTCGCTGCATGTGACTAGACATGTTGGTGGTGGTTAACCACCTAAAGTTCTTGCCTCTACTTATGCGTTTACGACATAGGCGGCATATGACATCGCTAGGTGAATCAGAGGCTTTGTCAAAAAGGCCCAGGCTTGAGAGGTCCTGGACCTTTTTGTCGGCGATAAGCGAGGAGCGGGGTGTGCGCTGACCGTGGCTGGCGGAATCATATCAGCGGACTTCTGCGACCGCCCTCTCCCTTTTTGAGGCGGAACCCGTACTGACACTACCACATCGTCTTCCTCCTCGTCCAGTGATGAAGCGCTCGCAAGCAAATTCTGCTGAAAAGACCACGTTGGATCCGCAATGTCGTCATCATCATCATCATCAACACAGGTGACTTCGTCGTCCTGACAGTCTGCATCCAGGAGCTGCGGGCTACAAGCAAGAGGGACTGCAAGGCGTTGCCGACCCCCCGGGATTTTTGCCGATTGACGGCTTCCTTCTCCCTCTGATGGCAATCAGTAACTGGGCGTCAGAGCAGAGAAAATATCCTCTTTGGGCCCTCTTGATCTTTTAACATGCCTTCTGACCCCAACCGCATTTTGTCATCAAAGAGGTCTTCAGAAAATGGATTATCCACAGTGGTGTGTACACGAGTTGACATTTGGGCTGCTTCATGTTGGACGGATGTGGTGATGTGATGACGACATTTTGGCCGTGACTGGGAGGACGAGGAGGTAAGCTGTGGATGCAGGTTGCATTAACCACTGAAGAACATGTTTGGGGCGACGATGTTCTGTTACTTAGATTCACAGGGCCCTGACCCAGCGATGACAGGCCTGACGGTCCTGCAACTGAAGATCCGCTGGCATGCGTGTTGTCGCCAGCACTGGAAGGTGCTAAAACTTAATAAACACCCCTAAAAAGACCCCATATGGAAACTACACCCCTCAAGGTATATATACAGGTGTGTAGTGAGTATATCGACCCACAGCTGATTCACAATTTTTTTTTTAACATTAGGCTGTGAAAATTTAAAAAATTTTTTTTCCAATTTTCTGCAATTTTAGCTTAAAATGTTTAATATTTACAAGGAATCCTGGAAAAAGAAACACCCCAAATTTTGTTACGCATTTTCTTCCAAGATCGGCAATACCTTACATGTGGGTGTAAACTGCTGTTTGGGCACATGGCAGGGCGTACAAGGGAGGGAGCGCTATTTGTGTTTTGGAATGCAGATTTTGGTGGGGCCATGTCGCATTTGCAAAGCCCCCAAAGAACCAGAACAGGTGAAACCTTCCAGAAGTCGACCCATTTTAGATTCAACACCCCTCATGTATCTCAAATAGGGGTGTATTGTGCATTTTGGGTGCACAGGTGTTCCATCTTTTTTTTAGTATTGGGCCATGAAAATGGGGGGTAAAAACGCAGTTCCACCATTGTTTTTTGGGCTTCAATTTTACAGCGTTCGCCGTGCAGTGTAAATGATGTGATAACTTTACTATGGGGGTCGGTACAATTGCAATGGTATAAATGTTATATAGTTTTTTATGTTTTATTACTTTTACACAATAGAAATAGGTCTATAAAAAATTGCGTTTTTATGTTGTCCTATTCTGACAGTCATAACTTTTTTATTTTGCTGTGTGCAGAGCTGTGTGGGCCTTTTTTTTTTGCGGGGTGAATTGATGCTTTTATTGGTACCATTATGGGGTGCATACAACACTTTGTTCAGCTTTTATTAAGGTTTTTGTGAGGTGTTTTGAACAAAATACAGCAATCCTGGTAGTGTTTTTTATTTTTATTTTTTATAGCGGTCACTCTGCGTTAGATATGACATGCTAGCTTTACTCAGCAGGTCGATACGATTACAGCAATACCCAATTTGTATATTTTTTTATTTTTTACTGCTTTTTTACAATAAAAACACTTTTATTCAAACAGGAAAACACATTTTTGCATTGTCATAGTCTGAGAGCCATAACTTTTTTATTTTTCTGTGTATGGAGCTGTATACAGGCTTGTTTTTTGCGAGATGAGTGGACGTTTTTATTGGTATCATTGTTTGGGGGGACAAGACTTTTTGATCAGTTTTAAATCCATTTTTTTGGAAAGCAGAGTGAAGTAAATACTGCAATCCTAGTAGTGTTTTTTATTTTTATTTTTAACAGCGCTCACTGTGCACTATCCATAATAAGTTAGCTTTACTCTGTGGGTCGATACGATTATGTCGATACCCAATTTATATACTTTATGTTGAAGCACTTTAAAAAAAAAAAAAAAAAGTGTTTTTAGTGTGTAAAAGAATATTTATGTATCGCTATCTTCTGAGAGCCATAACTTTTTTATTTTTCCATATACAGACCTGTGTAAGGACTTTTTTATTTTTTGCGGGATGAACTGACGTTTTAATTTTTACAACATTGGCGTTTATAGGAGTTTTTGATCACTTTTATTCCATTTTAAATCTTAATTCTGTGATAGTGTAATTCTGTGATAGTTTTTTTTTTTTTACGGCGTTCACCGTACGGGTAAATTAACATGACAGATTTATAGGGCAGGTCGTTATGCACGCGGCGATACCAAATACAGGTACTTTATTTATTTTTGATCTTTTTTGGGGCGATTGGCGTTTGTAAAAGGGGAAAAGGGCGGTGTACGTGTTTTTATTTTATTTTTCGTGTTTTACATGTTTCTCCCTTTTTTTTTTTTTTTTTAACTTTTTCACATTTTTTTTTTAACTTTTCCCCAGAGTTCTGGGACCCACTTTATAGAAGAGATGTAATGGAGCTAGAGAGAGTATAAAGACAAGTAACCAAACTTATAAGGGGAATCTTAGTTATGAGGAGAGGTTAGTAGAATTGAACTTATTTAGTCTTGAGAAAAGATGGCACTGGGGGGACATGATTAATTTATATCAATATATAAATGGTCTCTACAAAAAATTATTTCAAGTGAAGCCCCCTCAAAAGACAAGGGGACATTCCCTTCGACTAGAGAAAAAAAGGGTTTCAATCTCTAAAGGAGAAGGGCGTTCTTCATGAATCTGGGGGAATACTGTGAAGAGTGGTCACAGCAGGAACAGTAGACAGTTTCAAGAAAGGCTTGACACCTACCTGGAGCTAAAGAATATTAATGCGTAGTTAGCTATGTAAAAATTTCTGGACCCGGGGCTGGTGGAGGCTCTGGGGTCAGGATATATTTCCCCATGGAGCGTTTTGGTTTTTTGCCTTGGGGGTTTTTTGGGCCATTAACCTGGTGGGGGGGGGCCCTTTTTAACCCTTTAAAAACCCCCACCCTGACGTAGGGGAAAAAGTCATGGTGGTTGTAAGAGATTATAAAACGGATCGCAGCGCGACCTTTTTTACACAGCCGGGGGGGTAGCGGCTAATTGCAAAACCCCGGCGTTTGCAGAGGGGGGGGGGGGGGTGCGGGGGGGGGGGGGCCGCCCGCCCGCGCTGTTTTAACCCTTTAGACGCCGCGGCAGAGATGGCCCGGGGGGTCAAAAAATGAATGAAAAAAAACAGTGTGCGAACAGTTTTTCGCCCCGAGGGCTTACAGGGGCACGCGAGCCTTGTGAAGGCTCGGGATCACTGCCTGTTCCCGTTTGCCCCACTTCCGTCCCGAAAACAGGAATGGGGAAAACGCCATCTTGTACGTAATGCATTGTCTATGCTTTTTGCATTGGGGCTGTATTGACAATGCACCCCCTAGTGGTCAAGCACCATAGGTGGCCTCAATTTACATTTAAAAAAAAAAAAAAAAAAAAAAAAAAAGTATTAAAAGTTCAAAACCCCCCCTTTCCCCATTTTACAAATAAAAACAATAAAATAATAATATTTAAACATTATTGGTATAGCCGCATCCGAAAAAGTACGATCTATAAAAAATATAAACATCATTTATCCCGTATGCTGAACATTTTAGAAGAAAAAAAATTCCAAACGCCAAAAATGCGTTTTTTTTGGTCATTTCATGTCCTATAAAAATTGGAATAAAAGTGATCAAAAAAGTCGCATGCATTCCAAACTGCTAGCAATAACAAGTGCACTTCAGCCCACAAAAAAAGCACCCTCACTGACGTCCGTAGGTGTTAGTACAAAAAAGTTATTGATCGCAAAAAAATGGCACCACGGCAAATTTAAAATATAAAAATGTTTGGAATTTTTTTACGCCACCAAAACATAACAGAAGCCCTACATGTTTGGTATGTGGATGTGTATCAACCTGTAGAATACAGATAACACATCATTTTTACCGAAGATTGAACGGCGCAAAAACAAAACTCCCGCAAACATGGCGCAAGTACATTTTTTTTCACATTTTGCCCCACTTAGAATTTTTTTTGCCTTTCCCCCAGTATACTCTATAGTACTATGAATAACACCACTGGGAACACATCTTGTCCTGCAAAAAAAAAGCCCTCATATGTCTATGTAGGTGGAAAAATAAAATCATTATGGCATTTAGAAGGCAAGGAGGAAAAAAATTAAGAGTAAAATTATTTTTTTTGTTTGTGTTAAAGGGTTAAAGTCCTTGTCTCTCTCTCTTCACCCACATTTTCCCCACCCTTGGTTGAACTTGATGGACACGTGTCTTTTTTCAACTGTACTAACTATGTAAACTGTACTGCAAAGACGGCAAATCACAGGTATTCTTAAATCCCTCTAATTTCCAACAGCCAACTTGGATTAGAAACAGTATTTTTTCTATCAAATATCTGTAATATGCTGTCTGGTGTAAGAACCGTAACACCAAATCAACAGTGTTCTTCCTTCAGTCCCTGAGATTTACAACTGCCCAGTAGGACAAGCAATTGATAGTTTTCAACAAACTATCATACAAATGCACGATTAATGCCAAACAGATGCACTGAGTGAAATAGAACTATTTAAAAGTTATATGGATTACATATGGCGGTTTTGGCACCACTGACAACAGGCACCAGTTACTATAAAATATCTCTAACCCAATTTGCATACAAGGCGTCTATTTGTGAAAAACTGACAAGCACGGAGTGCAATATACAACTATTGAACAGTTAGATGAATGACGTATGGCGGTTTTGGAACCACTGACAACAGGCGGCAGTTACTATGAAATATCTGTGACCCAATTTGCGTACAAGGGGGCTATTGGCAAAAAAACTGTCAAGCACAGACCCCATTAGAAATGCAAAAGGAAAAGTTACAATTTCACCTCAGGTGGGAGGTCTGCTGGCCACAAAGTGTTAAAAAAAAAAAATAGCCATTTCCATGCGAGCTCACGACAGGAGAGACTGGACTGCACATCATCCCCATGCCCCCACCCTCCTCGGCTGCACACAGCACTAGATTTCTTTATAAGTCTTTCTCTAACTAAATCAGAGCTTGAATTCTCTAATGTAACTATATCCTAACTACAACTACAAGGATGGTTTTCTGTATAAAAGAAGACTGTCTCTCTGAGCTGTGACAACAGCTATTGGGACAGGCAATCAGATGCGTCGCTCTATGAGATCATTGAGAAATGAAGCTGAACAGGAAATGGAGTCACATACATAAAACGGGGTAATGTGAATTTTGCAGCCAATGAGATCCATACACCGCCCAATCATGACATGGTACACCCAGCTCACCCTGCTCTATGCTCTGAGCCGATTAGCTGGCCGCCAAGATTACAGGAAGTGCTGAAAAAGGCACAATTGCACATGTGTTAACAATTATCGTAATGATATTCAAGTAAACTATCGCATCATCGCGAAACACCGATAAACATAAAAATCGTGCCGATGTAAACTTTTGTCGATAGTATCACTCATCTGTAATTATGAGCTTACAAGCTGATGAGGACATGTCGGGGGATGTGAGATTTCTTGGACCCGAGGACGATGTTCAGGATATTTCTTACTCTCTAGAATATGACCGTGCTCTGAACTTTATATACAGCAATGAACTTCAATTTTGTTGTCCCCATTCCTATTATGACAGGTCAGCCACTATTACATCTGCCCACATCATTCTCTCTTTGGTTTGTTGGTGTTCCAGAATTAGGGTAAAACAACTGTATAAAAGTTTCAAGATTTTTTTTTCTATTATCTCCTTGATCTGATTTGACAGTTCATGTAATAAAACCTAAGACTGTTTTAAGCCAGTTCTGCATGAAAAAAGACTAAAAAATAAAATATTAATGTTCCTTGGAGAAAGGTAACAATATTTTACTGATAACAGTTTATCAGGGTTTTCTCTTCCAGTAAAAATTATCAATGATGATCCAGACCATTTACACACAATAGACGTCACTGAGATCAGAACAGAAGTCTCTCTGGGGGAAGCAATGATATTTTATTTTTAAATACCCTTTATTGAGACATTTCAGTGCCACATATGTGCAGTACAGTCATGTATCAGAAGGTGACACAGCAGCTCCTACAATTGTTCTCCACACCGGCCACGCTTCCTACAATCTGAACATTACAATGACTTCTCTCTTGAGTGACCTCTATGATGTTCCCCAACAATTCCTGGATAAAACATTTCCCATATACTGACCATGGATGTTATTTCTTCCCTGTGCGAGTTCTCTGATGTCTGGCCAGGATTTTGGTTTCTCTACTGTGGAGCTTTTAGATAACAAATAAGTAGTGATTTTTTGACTAACACATTTTCAACATGAAGATTGCTTCTCTCCTGTGTGAGTTGAAAGGAGGTTGCATGAAAACAGATACAAAGCTAAAACTTAACCTTTATTAATTATCTCAAGATAATGCAGTGCAACAAAGACCTACAAAAAACCCTACTCAACCGCTCTCTGAGACTAACTAAACCCTTGCATACAGAATAATGTAATAGGTAGGGGGATGTTGTTGGAACTGAGGGACAGGTAGTTTATACATTTTTCAGCCTATATATAATCTTCAATAGCCAGAATTCACATGGCTGGGAACAACCGATATGTGGCGTTCAAGTAGGGCAAGTAACTGAATATAGTTCCTAATATACGACTCTGCCATTGTGAGTATGGCATAAGTGCTCCAGCCTTGATATGATTTTGTATGGAAGTATCAATATGATATAACTTGTCTGGTGTATATGGATTCTATTTTTGCTCCAATCAGCTAAGTCACCAATTGTATATTATTTATGATAAACTGTGATAGGTGTGATGTTTTTCTTTGTCCCGGTGATATTTGAAGGGTGAAACGCGTTGGACATATAACTAGAAGGACATTTATTTACCACAGGACATATATCAAATATAAACAGGTGACGTTTAGTCCATTTGGACATATGTTTACCAAGATACAGGTCTATCATTGAACAGATGTCGATCACAAATAGATGACATGTAATCCATTTTGTATATAACGATTGATTTTATTGGTGACTGTACTTACATATATGTATATACCTAAACTGGATGAATATGTGTCATCAAGGTTAACGAGCTGAATATAAATCAGAATAGGGAGATGATAGGTAACTGTATCCAGTACGAGGTTCTGGTTGGAGTCGCCCTTATCGGAGCTGGTACTCCATTATTCTGTAGGGTTTAGTTAGACTCAGAGAGGGGTTGAGTAGGGTTTTTGTAGGTCCTTTTTTGTACTGTATTATCTTAAGATAATTGATGTTAAAGGTTAAGTTTAAGTGGTATCTCTCTTTTCATGCAACCTCCTTTTATGTAGCTAGTGTTAATGAGTGGTGGATGTTGAATAAGAAAATATACTATAATTAAAATACCCAGCCTGATATATAAGTGGGTTGTTGTAGTTGTCTCCTGTGTGAGTTCGTTGATGTACAACAAAATTTGATTTAGAATTAAAAGTCTTCCTACATATGGAACATGAAAACCGCTTCTCTCTTTTGTGACTTCTCTCATGTACAAGTAGTTGTGGTTTATTAATAAAACCCTTCCCACATACTGCACATAAAAATGGCTTCTCTCCTGTGTGAATTCTCTTATGCATATCAAGATTACTTTTCACATTAAAACATTTCCCACAGTCATTACATGAAAATGGCTTCTCCCCTGTGTGAATTCTCTCATGTACATTAAGTCGTGATTTCTTAATAAAACTCTTCCCACATTCCAGGCATGAAAATCTCTTCTCTTCGTTGTGGATTCGCTGATGTGTTACAAGGCTTGATTTCTTAATAAAACTCTTCCCACATTTAAGGCATAAAAAAGGCTTTTCTGCTTTATGAATTTTCTGATGTTCTAAAAAAAATGTTTTGAAATTAAAGGATTTCTCACATTGTGAACATGGAAATGGTCTTTCATCTCTGTGAACATTCTCATGTCCAGGTCTGGTTTTGTCAATGTGTGGCTGATTATCTTCAACAACACAATCTGCAGATAAAAGTTCATGTCCATGGAGGTCTCTCATCAAGTCTTCACCTGGAAAAGGAAACAAAATTTTTCCCAAATAAAACTGATATTTTATTATTTTATAATTTCTATGGGAAAAATATATCAGACTCCAGTCACTAAATCTATAGGATCTCTTCGTACTTACATGAAAAGCATCAGAGCCGTGAGTCACTAACCTGCAGTCACCTATGTTTTACCTCCTCATAGAAGCTCCTCAGATAGGACTCATCTCTCATAAAGCCATCCTGCTGCTGTGTTATAAGGTTAAAATCATTGATACACGCCAGAGCTTAAAAGCAGATGAAAGGAGAGAGGGAAGAACCGTGTCTTTTTTTTACTAATAACTGTTCTTTTGGTACCCCCCTGCTTTTGTTCCTACAGGGGGGGGGGGCTTTTCCTTTATTGCAGCAACTATGTGTTTCCATGGCTGCTTTGCTTTTCATTTTAGTTGTATTAAAGCACTAAAAATGGTGAGTGCAGATAGAACAACTCTCCTCATGTTTTTACAACTTATTCCAGAGATTTTACAATGTCCCCAAAGATTATGATGATACATTATGCTATCTAATTAATTCAGTGCAAAAGCAAAGCCGAAATACCCCCAACAGATTTTTACACGGATCCTAATACTCTACTAAGGTCAGTATTTGGACTCCATAATCGCTCCCTCTAGTGACTGGTACATAGAATCCAATACCCCCGAAGGACTGGTATATTGACAGTAGCCCCTAAAGCCTGGTCTATGGACACCAATATGCCACAGTGACTTCTATATAGACCCCGAGGACCCAAGTGCCACAGGCTGATAACCGAGGCTTTACAATGTAAATTCCTATGGGGAAGGTTCTCTCATGTTCTCCTGCAGCCATCACTCTGTATCTGCTCTCCAGTTCTGTGACTGTAATTGTATCTGTACAGAGGGGTTTGTAGCCATTTGGGGTCACATTGTACCAGGGCCGTGAATATAGTGGGAACAAGATCGCAGGGTCTATGTGATATATTTGTACATCTCCTCCATTGGAAGCAGGAAGAATGTTGGAAGGAAATGGTGTCTGCGATTTAGAAGGGCAGAATAAAAGGAGAAGATTTCTGGAAGGTTTTTTACCAGTCACTGACACTGATCCAGGGTTTTCCTGCCACTCCCTCGCTCTCTGGACCTTTCCTGCAAGGATTCCATATTAAGGACCTGAGACAAAGCAACAAGGAGCCAGAGTTTATCCTACATTCAGGTGAAGGTAAACCCCCCAGAAGGCAGGAACCAATCTGTACTAAAGAAGAAGGGTCTCCTAAGTGGCCAGTGATCAGACAGGAGCAACATTCCCCCAAGATTGTACGAACAATGTTTGTGGCCACAATTGGGAAGGATCTATCCTGAAAGTTGAAGCTGCTCATTCCCATTATTCAGTAAAAGTCACAGCTGTTACACATCTCATTACTGTGGTTTCTCCTCTTCAGATGGTTTCATCCCTGGTGCACAAAACTGCCCTTCATATTCTAGATGAGGCTGCACTAATTACTTATAAAGCAGTCAGATTATGTCCATAACATTGGGGAAAATACGTATTTGATACACTGGTTATTTTGGAATTATTCAAAAATACAAAAAATGGAGAGGTCTGTCATTTTTATCATGGGTTCATTTCAACTGTAAGAAACAGAATCAAAAACAAAATACAGGAAATCACATTGGATGATTTTTAAACAATTATTGTGCATCTTAGTGCATGAAATAAGAATTTAACTAAAAAACAAACTTAATTTTTTGGTACAGAAACCTTTGTTTGCAGTCACAGAGCTCGGATGTTTGCTGTTGTTCTTGCCCCAGTTTGCACACACTGCAGCAGGGATTTTGGCCCAAACCGCCATATAGACTTCTTCAGATCATTCATTTTGGGGGGCTGTGCTGGAATTAATTAATTTTTTTTTCTCCCTCCAAAAGTTTTTGGATTGGGTTTCCTGTTTTAAACGGGACGCTTCTTGAACCTGCCCCCTTCGTAACCCCGGGGTTGTATGTTCGGGTCTTGTCCTGGGGGAAAACCCCCACAACCACCCAATCTCTTAGAAAGGGGAAGTAGGGTGGGGGCCAAAAATCTTGCGATACATGGCCCATCCATTTCCTTTGAAAAAGTGCGTCACTGCCCCTTTGCGGGAAAAGCCCCCCCCCCAAAGATGGGGTTTCCCCCCCCAGGCTTCATGGTTGGGGGTTTCCCTCTTTGGTTTGTACTCACCCCTTCTCATCCCCAAAACATATGAGGGGCTTGAACCCAAAAAACGTCTTTTTGGTTGATCTGACCACATCCCCTCCCCCTCCTAGGACACCAAAGGGTCATTGGCAAATTCAAACGGGTCGGGTTGAGTGCCGTGAGTTTGGGGACCTTCCTCCCCGCAAGATTAATCCAGACTTTAAAATGTTTAAAACATAACTTTTGAGACGTGGCCCATTTTTATTCGGGTCTTGACCATCCCCTGTGAATTCTGGGCGACCCGGACATCTCAAACCAAACTTAAGCCACAAGGCAGTCTTCCCTGAAGCCCCAGATGAAAAATTTGATAGTCATTTGTGTTTCTTCCATTTTCTAATAATTGCGCCAACAGTTGTCTCCTTCTCACCAAGCGGTTGCCTATTATGCTGTAGCCCACCCCAGCCTTGTGCAGCCCTATAGTTTTGTTCCTTTTGTCCTTAGACAACTCTTTGTCCTTGGCCATGGTGGAGAGGTTAAAGTGTGAAGGATTGTGTGGACAGGTGTATTTTATCTGAACGATTCAAAAGGGGGAATTAATTGAAATGAGTCAGGGGGGCAGGTCTTCAGATAAGTTTCTTGCTGATTAGGATAAACAAATACTTTTCTCATGCAAAAAAATCCAAATTTAAATTTATTTAAAATCTTTCAGTGTGATGTTCTAGATTTTCCCCCCTCCAAAAGGGAAAAGAAAATTTGCAAAAGTGCCATGTATAAAATACTTGTTTTCCCTGAAATAACGGTGAGTCCCTGACATATTTACCCTTAGAGGCAGCTGACTCATTGTTTTTATTAAGGGATTTTTACTTTGTAGAATTTTACATTATCCACACGAATTTTCTTTCCCAAAAGTGCAAGCCAACCAGGGAAGTTACACAACTTTTATGGGAAACCAAAAACCCTTTGTAGCCGCTCCCAAAAACAACAAGAGAATACCCGGGAACTCCTCGCTGGGGGGGGGGTTTGGGAAGCTTTTTACATAATCTATAAGGGTTTCCGGAATTCAGCTTAGCTACCATCATCCATGAAGGTTCTGCTCTTCCCCCTGGCCACCTGGAATATAAGGACTGGGAAATTTTTCTTTGGGGTTTCTCCATGGATCCATTATAGGACAAAACACAGGGCTGAATCATAGTTTTTTAAGTGTATCAAATGTGGGATCTAGGTACCCTCACACCTGGTTCCTCATATAAGGTCCCTCTTACCCATGATCGAAGGCGCTGACCCCTATCATACGTCTTTTTCAGTTTTCGACCCCTTTTAAATACTCCAATATCTCCATGAAAAACCCTGCGCAATCAAAGGTCCAAAGTGTGAAAAACTGGGAAATGTTTGACAATTGGTCATGTAAACAAACATTTTAAATTTCCGCACAAAGCAAAACTCCTACAAAAACCCTCATAACACCCTGATTCACCAAAAATTCCACACCTGGAAATAAAAAAAGTCAACAATTTAAAAAGAACCGTCACATAGTTTTTCCCCCCTTTCTGAGGGGATACAACCAGTTCAGACCCGCTGTTCCCATGCTGGGTCTCACTCTTAGATGCTGGATTTTGGGAAATTTTGTGACAAATCTGCAATTTTCAGCCAGAAGAGAGTAATTTAAAGAGTCAGTTTTTTTCATTTCCCGCCCACCTGAGGCTAGCCCCGCCCACTTCAACTGATAAACCTATTACTTTGAATAAGTAGAACATGTAAATAACTGTCAGTGGGTGGGGCTAGCACCTGCTCATGAATAAGAATTGAGCATCAAATGCTCTAAGACTGCAGCATCTTACAGAATAAGGGACACAGTGCTGGAAACAGCAGGTCTGACACTAGCTTATGCCGTCCTCGGCAAGGGGGGCATAACCTATGTGACAGGTTCCCTTTAAGGGTTAATGGCAATGATGAGGGATGGAGAGTGAGAAGAAGAAGAATCATACTAGGGAGCATTGAGGGATGAGGAGTACTGGGGGAGAGAAGGGAGAAAAGGGGGAATGACAAGTTATGGGGAACAATGAGGGTAGTGAGGGATGAGGAACTCATAGCGATGAATGATGGGGGATGTGGAGTGGGAAGCAATGAGAGAATCGAGGTTCGAAGAAGGGGAGTGATGAAGGTTCGGGTGTGGGAAGAAGCAAAGTGATGTGGATGGGAAGTGATGAGAGACACAGAAGGAACATGGGGAGTGATGGGCAGTGTTCGGGAAAATACTTTGGGAAAGTATTTTAAATACAAATATTAAATACTACTTCAAAAGTATTTTCCAAATACTAAAATACTCGAAAAATTTAAACAAAAAATGTAATAAAAATGAAAAATGGATCAGAGGTCCTTTAGCCCACTAGGATTAGCATCTACCCTGCAGATAAGTCAATGGCCAGGATTTATTGTGTCCAACTCCTATAGAAGATGTCTGTCACATGGAGGAGAGGATGCTACAGTAAAGAAAAACATACAGGTACCTTCCTTTAGTTACTATGCCTATTAATATAAGGCATTTGGGGATATTAATTTAGTTTCAGTACCTCCATTTGCTTCACATTAATAGCAGTTAACCCCATCATGTCCCTCATATAACCCCTGTGTTCCCTCTATAAGGGTTACTAATATGTGAGACACATGGGGGTACTAATAAAGGACCTTAATTATGAAGATACCTAATTATTACCTCCATGTCTCTCACATATCAGTAACTCTTATTTGAGGCACACAGGGGGTTAATGTGAGGGACATGATGGGGTTAACTGCTATTCCTATGAGGGACATGGAGTTACTAAGCTGTAATGCACATGACCAGACTGCAATGGTGGATTTCCCCCCCTCGGCTTATACTCGAGACAATACGTTTTCCCAGTTTTTTGTGGTAAAATTCGGGGCCTCGGCTTATATCCGGGTCGGCTTATACTCGAGTATATACGGTAATTTTACCTAATGGATTACGCGATCGGGTTGATTAAAAACTAAAAATAAATCACGCATCACTACAAGGCGGACTTGCGTTGCTTTGTTTGGTTATTTTAAGTGCGGTGAGGCGGGTTAGTTAAATTACAACATTTATTTTGAAATTAGAAAGTAATTAAAATACTTCCTAAAAGTATTTTAATTACAAATACAAAATACTGAATAAAAGAAGTATTTTGATTACAAAATACAAATACCTCACAAATATTTTAAATACTATTTTAATTACTTGTATTTTAAATACTCCCGAACACTGGTGATGGGGGGTGATGTGGAGAAATGGGGCTGAAGGGAATCACAACCCCAAATCTTGATTTGCAGGCGGACAAGTTACTCGTCTTATTTCATCCATGCCTACCCGAAGCAACAGACAGATGGAGAATTGTTTTTTGTGCATAAGGCCATGTTCACACGGCTTATTTCACCACGGATTGGAGCCGTACTGCGTGCTGGATTTGCGCTGCAGTACGGCTCCAATCCGTCGCAGTAATTACGGTAATCCACAGTCAGGCCCGGACTGACCATAGGGCAAACCGGGCATTTGCCCGGCGGGCCGCTAGGGTCCGGGCCGCAGGGCCGGCTCGGATCGCCCGCCGAGGAGGACGGTGTTCCCCCCCGGCGGGCCCCGAGTGCCGGTCTGTGGCGCGCTACAGGGGCCGCAAAGGTCGCATCAGCGACCGCACCCTGTGGCAGGGGGGCCGATAGGCCCCCCCTCGCCACACGGCTGCACGGCCGGGTCACTGACCCAGCCATGCAGCCATCACGGCCGCCGCCTGCACCGCGCGGTGCAAGCAGCGACCGAGGCTGAGCATCTGGGATCTACTGATCCCGTCTGCTTAGCTCCCAGGGGCCGCGGAGCAGGCGCGCGATGACGTCATTACATCGCGCGCCTGCCCCGCGGCCCCGCACTCTGCAGTGAGCGGCCACCGGCTCCGGACTGGAGTGAAGAGGACGGGACAGCGGGTGTGTCCGGGTGAGTATTACGTTTTTATTTTTTTTAAAACTACTTTCTGTCCCTGGCTGCCTATAATAGCCCTGCCCTGGCTATATACTGCCCCTGCCCTGCCCTGGCTATATACTGCCCCTGCCCTGCCCTGGCTATATACTGCCCCTGCCCTGGCTATATACTGCCCCTGCCCTGCCCTGGCTATATACTGCCCCTGCCCTGCCCTGGCTGCCTATACTGCCCCTGCCCTGGCTGCCTATACTGCCCCTGCCCTGGCTGCCTATACTGCCCCTGCCCTGGCTATATACTGCCCCTGCCCTGCCCTGGCTATATACTGCCCCTGCCCTTGCTGCCTATACTGCCCCTGCCCTGGCTGCCTATACTGCCCCTGCTATATACTGCCCCTGCCCTGGCTGCCTATACTGCCCCTGCCCTGGCTGCCTATAATAGCCCTGTCCTGGCTATATACTGCCCCTGCCCTGCCCTGGCTATATACTGCCCCTGCCCTGCCCTGGCTATATACTGCCCCTGCCCTTGCTATATACTGCCCCTGCCCTGCCCTGGCTATATACTGCCCCTGCCCTGCCCTGGCTATATACTGCCCCTGCCCTGGCTATATACTGCCCCTGCCCTGCCCTGGCTATATACTGCCCCTGCCCTGGCTATATACTGCCCCTGCCCTGCCCTGGCTATATACTGCCCCTGCCCTGGCTACTGATATCCTGCCTGGCTACATATACCCTGCCCTGACTACTGATACCCTGCCCTGACTACTGATACCCTGCCTGGCTATATGATGCCCTGCCCTGGCTACCTATACCCTGCCCTGGCTATATGATGCCCTGAACAAAAACAAAACCACAGAAATGGGACATAATTTACCAAAAAACTACAAAGCTACACTTACAGCTCAATGGCTGATGGATACCAGCAGCAGGCTTCTATGGCCCTTATGCTGCATGGGAAAAGATGGCAGGTGCCGTTAATTAATGAGCAAATGCTCTAGGTACCAATTCACACCAGCATGCAAAAAACCACATTATAACACATGGGAAGACTGCTAAAAATGCAAAAATACCTGATGAGAATTGCATATGGATAAAGCGATACAGAGGGTAACGCCATCTGTACAGATACACCATGCTGGGTATCAGCTTATATCACCCACAAACAAAAAAAAAAAGTATGTGGGCAAGCCGCCCAGCACTTAGAAGGTGCACTGCACAAAATACTTGTACCCTAAGCTCCCCAAATATTTTTGGGCAAAAAGATAACATGCTGGGAAAAATATCAAATTATGAGGTATTAGTTGATACAGTAGCTACAGTAACACAAGCTCGCAAGCCAACGGCAAGGCTCCTCATGTCTTGCGAGTCCCTACGCTATCAACAAAAACAAAACCACAGAAATGGGACATAATTTACCAAAAAACTACAAAGCTACTAATCAACTAATACCTCATAATTTGATATTTTTCCCAGCATGTTATCTTTTTGCCCAAAAATACTGGGGAGCTTAGGGTACAAGTATTTTGTGCAGTGCACCTTCTAAGTGCTGGGCGGCTTGCCCACATACTTTTTTTTTTTGTTTGTGGGTTATATAAGCTGATACCCAGCATGGTGTATCTGTACAGATGGCGTTACCCTCTGTATCGCTTTATCCATATGCAATTCTCATCAGGTATTGTTTTCATTTTTAGCAGTCTTCCCATGTGTTATAAGTGGTTTTTGCATGCTGGTGTGAATTGGTACCTAGAGCATTTGCTCATTAATTAACGGCACCTGCCATCTTTTCCCATGCAGCATAAGGGCCATAGAAGCCTGCTGCTGGTATCCATCAGCCATTGAGCTGTAAGTGTAGCTTTGTAGTTTTTTGGTAAATTATGTCCCATTTCTGTGGTTTTGTTTTTGTTGATAGTGTAGGGACTCGCAAGACATGAGGAGCCTTGCCGTTGGCTTGCGAGCTTGCGTTACTGTAGCTACTGTATCAACTAATACCTCATAATTTGATATTTTTCCCAGCAGGTTATCTTTTTGCCCAAAAATACTGGGGAGCTTAGGGTACAAGTATTTTGTGCAGTGCACCTTCTAAGTGCTGGGCGGCTTGCCCACAAACTTTTTTTTTTTGTTTGTGGGTGATATAAGCTGATACCCAGCATGGTGTATCTGTACAGATGGCGTTACCCTCTGTATCGCTTTATCCATATGCAATTCTCATCAGGTATTGTTGCATTTTTAGCAGTCTTCCCATGTGTTATAATGTGGTTTTTTGCATGCTGGTGTGAATTGGTACCTAGAGCATTTGCTCATTAATTAACGGCACCTGCCATCTTTTCCCATGCAGCATAAGGGCCATAGAAGCCTGCTGCTGGTATCCATCAGCCATTGAGCTGTAAGTGTAGCTTTGTAGTTTTTTGGTATATGATGCCCTGCCCTGACTACTGATACCCTGCCTGGCTACTTATACCCTGCCTGGCTATATGATGCCCTGCCCTGGCTACCTATACCCTGCCCTGGCTACCTATACACTGCCCTGGCTATATGATGCCCTGCCCTGGCTACTGATATCCTGCCTGGCTACCTATACCCTGCCTGGCTATATGATGCCCTGCCCTGGCTACTGATACCCTGCCTGGCTACCTATACACTGTCTGGCTATATGATGCCCTGCCCTGGCTACTGATGCCCTGCCCTGGCTATTGATATCCTGCCTGGCTACCTATACCCTGCCTGGCTACCTATACCCTGCCCTGGCTACCTATACCCTGCCCTGGCTACCTATACCCTGCCTGGCTACTGATTCCCTGCCCTGGCTACTGATGCCCTGCCCTGGCTACTGATGCCCTGCCCTGGCTATATGATGCCCTGCCCTGGCTATATGATGCCCTGCCCTGGCTATATGATGCCCTGCCCTGGCTATATGATGCCCTGCCCTGGCTACCTATACCCTGCCCTGGCTATATGATGCCCTGCCCTGGCTATATGATGCCCTGCCCTGGCTGCCTATAATAGCACTGCCTACCTATACACTGCCTTGGCTGCCTATAATAGCCCTGGCTGCCTATATACTGTCCTGCCTGCCTATATACTGTCCCTGTCTGCCTTTAATTGGCCCTGTCTGCCTGTATACTGTCCCTGCCTGCCTGCATACTGGCCCTAAAAAGAAAAACAACAAAATGCACTAGGAACTAGAGCGGTGCCATTCACAGCATACGAGTAGGACCCACCTACAAAAATTTAGTCTCCAAATGCAAACATATGCCGTGTGTGTTACTGCAAGTCCCAAACAGGTAATGCTTTTTTCTTCAAATTTAATATTTATTCACATTGAATATTTAGACATTAATACAGATATAGCAGTAATCAAGGCAAAACTTATCTCAGTCCTTAAAGTCCTGTAAGGATTTAAATGTAGATAGTAGCGAAGCCACGAGGAACGAGCCAGAGTAGAGCCAAGCGATCACCCCAGATTGCCCAAACAGGGCAACGTTTCGGGGGACACGCCCCCTTCCTCAAGCGTGAGTAGCTTCCAGGATGTAAATTCTTATACCGCTGAATACACAAGGTAATTAAGAAATATATTTCAACAATTACATGAATATAATTAACTTAATGGTTTAAAAAAACACCCCAATCTCTCGTACCTTTAACTATAGATGAAAGAATAGGTAACATATTTTAGCATAATACAGGGTACGAGAACCCTAAAAAATAACTACGGGCAAATAGGTATGGGCAGAATACCTAGCATATCTATAGAAATACGTTCCATTGACAGTTTTCATTTAGCCCCTTAGAAGAAAGTGCATCTAACTATAAATCCAAAAAGACCTCAACGTTGTAAGAGTTGACATTTAATATGTTCAGCATCATTACCCCTCTATTTCTCAAGTACACACCAACGGATGGGGATACTCAAATTAAAAAAACATTCTAAACGCAGTAAATTTGACCCGATATTTCCAGCTCTATGCTTGAAACCTTTTTAAAGAATTGGCCCCCAAAGGGAGGCCCAGAGAAAAATGGCAAATAAAAAGTAGGAATAAAAAGGAAAATTTTTAAATAAAAAGGAGAAGGAAGCCTTGAGATTTTTGCATAAAGATAAAGAGCTTGTTTTTAAAAAAGCGGAAAAAAGGGGGCGCAACTGCCCATTATGGATAGAATTAAATACATCCAGGAAGCGATGGGGCAACTAAAGATTTAGAAATTTATGCAAAGCAAGGAGGATCCTACTAGACGGGTTTCCAAAAATCGAATAGATGATTATTCTCCTCAATGCTGAAGTGCAGGGGATATTGTTTAATAAAACAGCGAAACTTGCTCAAAGTTGAATACCCACGTGTCCCATTCCTATACCTTGTACCTAAGTGCATAAATCCTTAATGGCCCCCCCGGGGCAGGCCCTTGCCCTCTGGCATTGGGTCTGTCTTCCAACCAGTAGCTCTCTTCATCGATAAACCATCTACAAAAAATTGTCAAACACTCCCTAGGTGCCTTAAAGACACTGGCGAATTTTTGACCAAAATTGAAGGTTTGGAGGTCGCTGATGTTTACTTTTCCTCTGTCCCCTAGATGTAGGTAGCCCCCCCTATCCCAAAACATTCCCCCCAATGAACGTATTACTGCAGTTAGAGATAAACTCATGGAGGAACGCCAGTCTCTCCAACAGCATGATCGCTTTGCTGTTGGAGCTACTTGATGTGATCCTTACCATGAACTATTTTAGATTTGGGACAAGGTTCTATTGGCAACGACAGGGGACTTCGATGGGGTCCCCTTGTCGCACCTAGTTTTTCTAATATTTTCATGGAATCTTTTGAGAGTAGACATGTTGTACACGTACTTGGAGCCACTGTATAAACATGGTTGCGTTACGTGGATGACTTTGTTCATTTTGTGGTCGGGAAACCGGGGCTGAGTTGGACCTTTTTCTTGCTGATTTGAATATTAAACATCCTCTTTTTAAAAATTTTTCACTTACCAAAAATGTCCAAGAGATTAGTTTCTTGGACGTATTAGTCAACGAGAAGGACATACTCTTGCGACTACACTGTATCTAAAGACATAGACAGGAACAACTTCTACATATGAACAGCCAGCTGCTCCCCACAATATTTAAAGCTATCCCTAAGGGACAATTCCTGCGTGCCAGGCAATATGTTCATCTGACACAAAAAACCATAGGAATAAAGAGAAACTCATTGATAAATTTGTCACACGTGGGTTACCCTAGAGATGAAATTGTAAAATATAGAGAGGAAGTAGGCAAGCTCTCACGTAGGCTGTCAGAAACCCTAAGATCCTCAGAATATGATCAGAGAATAGGGTTTCAATCGGTGTACGATAACCCATGCAGATTTAATACGTAAGACCTTTAAGAAACACTGGTAAATAATACAAAGTGATCCTAAATTTGGACCTTTGTTTAGGGAGCATCCTAGATTCATATACCAAAAAAAGGCAAAACGAATTGGCAATTATATTGTCCATTCCGATTTAAAACAAAAAATCTCTAGACAAAAATTCTTGGACACACAGAAAAAGGGCACTTACCCATGTCTATTGTGCCAAAATTGCCATGGAATTATTAAAGGGGATTGTATCACACATCCCCCCTCGAGAGGCTTCAATATACCTTTAAGAGGATTTTTACTTGTTGTACCACTAATGTAATTTAAACCTTTTGAAATGCCCCTGTGGCATGTGCTATGTGGGGCAGACCACTAGGATGGTCCGTATTAGGATCAATGAACATAAGTCTCAGATACGATTATATAAATCTAATCAGAAAGAGATAGGTAATACTGAGCAAGAGAGTAACACCAGCTCTGCTAAGCGGAAAAAATCAGTCTCAGAATCCACTGTGGCAAGGCATTTCTTTGAAAGGGGGCATAATGTGGCAGAGCTCCGTTGGTGTGTACTTGGAAGTAGAGGGTAATGATGCTGAACATACTAATGTTAAACTTCTACAACGTGAGGTCTATTGGATTAATAGGTTAGATGCACTTTCTCCTAAGGGGCTAAATGAAAACTGTCAATGGAACGTATTTTTATAATATGCTAGGTATTCTGCCCCATACCTAAATTTTTCCCCTAGTTAGTTTTTTAGGATTCTCGTACCCTGTATTAGTGCTAAGTATGTTACTATTCTTTCATCTATAGTTAATAGGGGACAGGGGAGCAAAGTGTGTTTTTTAAACCATTAGTTATTATAGTCATGTAATTGTTTTAAATATATACTTAATTACCTTGTGTATTCAGCGGGGTATAAGAATTTACATCCTGGAACTACTCACGCTTGAGGAAAGGGGGCGTGTCCCCCGAAACGTTTTCGTGTTCTGGGCAATCTGGAGTGATCGCTTGGCTCTACTCTGGCTCGTTTCCCCGTGGCTTCGCTACTATCTACATTTAATCCTATACAGGACTTTAAGGACTGAGATAAGTTGCCCTTTATTTCGCTATATCTGCTATTAATGTCTAAATATATCAAATGTGAATAATATATTAAATTTGAAGAAAAAAAGCATTACCTGTTTGGGACTTGCAGTAACTCACACGGCATCTGTTTGCATTTGGATGCATACTGGCCCTGCCTGCCTGCATACTGGCCCTGCCTGCCTACATACTGGCCCTGCCTGCCTACATACTGGCCCTGCCTGCCACATACTGGCCCTGCCTGCCTACTACTGGCCCTGCCTGCCTAATGGGGGTCTACCTATTTACATGCCACTTATGCATTTTTTCATTTCTAATTTTTCCGGTCTAACATACGCTGTTTTGGGGAATTGATGGAAAGTTCTGGGAAAAGAGAGGAGTCTAAGATGTATTTCTGTAAATTCTACAGGGCCCCAGTAGTGACCAAATAGAAGAGGACACTGCATGCTGTACCGGACAGAGAAAGAAATGGAAGAGAACAACAAGGGAAGGCATCATGGAGGTTTGTGCCAGAAGAAGAAAAGGAGAAGAGAACAACTCCCATCAGAGATGACGTCTCCTGTGAGTCTCTGCTTTTACTTCTGTGTTGAATCAGTGGCTGTATTTATATGATGGTGACCTGACTACTGGTGATGTGATTGGGTTTTAGGTTTTGTGGGGCTTATGTAGTGTCAGTTGGGCTTGTCCCTGATTGTAAAGCAAGTGCACACCTGACACTGTGATGAGGGGTTTCTCTGCACCACTGTTTCTCTCTTGCTTGTGTGTAGGGGGCTCTCACAGAGCGGTTTTGGTGCATTTTTTGATGCGTTTTTTTGTGCAGAAATGTCCAGCATTAACTGCTCTGCCTTTCTGCACAAAAACACATCAAAAAAGCACCAAAAATTCTCCGTGTGAAAGCAGCTTTATAGTGTAGTTTATTTTAGACAGTGGCGAGGTGCGAGAACAAGGGACATTTTTTAAGCGGATATTGTATGTGGGCTGCTGGGGGCTTTGTGCCAGGGCTGATTTTTATTCCCAGTCCGGCCCTGTCCACAGTTCTCATAGAGAACAGTGGATTCCGTCGCTCCTCCCCGCTTGGCGAATCCGCCGGGCGGGGAGAAAGTGACATGCACCAGGCGCAATACACGCCGTGGACAATGCAGGTCTATGGGGCCGGCGGGCCGTGCCCACGCCCCGCCCCTTATTCAAGCCTGAATTGCGAGCGCAATCCGGCTCACAATTACTGCTTGAATAAGCCGTCTGAACATGGCCTAAAGATGCATTTTATAATGGTACCATTGACCGCACCATGTCAGGTACTGGGGAAAAAAATAATTTGTGGGACAGAATATGAAAAAAATTGTAATTGCAGCTGCCTACCAACACCGATAATAACAAGATGAGATACGGTGTATACTCCACTGCTGCTGGAGGAGATTAGGAGAAGCTTCATTATATCAATTTATAGAGGATTTCCAGGAATCTTCCTCTTCATCTACCTGATCATCGAGTGGGAGGTTCTGCTCTTCCTCTGGACCATCCTGGGAATATAGAGGAGGGGGACATCTCTCTGGTGGATTTCTCCTACTGGATCCATCTATAGGACATAAACACAGGGACTGAATCTATTGTTTCTATGTGATGATCAGATGATGGGGATCTAGGTGACCCTCACACCTGGTCTCCTCTATAATCAGGGAGGTCTCCTCTTACCCGGTGATGTGAGGGGCGGCTGATCCTCCATCATGACGTCCTTGTACAGATACTTCTAAATGCTTCCACTGCTCCTTGGAGACCTGATCTTATCGATATTTCAAAGTGTGAGATGAGAAATTTAAATAACTATTAGTCATGATATATATATATATATATATATATATATACACATATACATGCAATTAACAGACCCAGCACAAGTTCCCTACACTATATCTCATACATAACATGACAGTACAGCACAGGTTACCTACACTATACATCATACATAACATGACAGTACAGCACAGGTTACCTACACTATACACTCACCGGCCACTTTATTAGGTACACCTGTCCAACTGCCCTTTAACACTTAATTTCTAATCAGCCAATCACATGGCGGCAACTCAGTGCTTAGGCATGTAGACATGGTCAAGACAATCTCCTGCAGATCAAACCGAGCATCAGTATGGGGAAGAAAGGTGATTTGAGTGCCTTTGAACGTGGCATGGTTGTTGGTGCCAGAAGGGCTGGTCTGAGTATTTCAGAAACTGCTGATCTCCTGGGATTTTCACGCACAACCATCTCTAGGGTTTACAGAGATGGTCCGAAAAAGAAAAAACATCCAGTGAGCGGCAGTCTGTGGGCGGAAATGCCTTGTTGATGCCAGAGGTCAAAGGAGAATGGGCAGACTGGTTCGAGCTGATAGAAAGGCAAACAGTGACTCAAATAGCCACCCCGTTACAACCAAGGTAGGCAGAAGGAGCATCTCTGAACGCACAGTACGGCGAACTTTGAGGCAGATGGCTACAGCAGCAGACGACCACACCGGGTGCCACTCCTTTCAGCTAAGAACAGGAAACTGAGCTCCAATTTGCCCAAGCTCATCGAAATTGGACAGTAGAAGATTGGAAAAACGTTGCCTGGTCTGATGAGTCTCGATTTCTGCTGCGACATTCGGATGGTAGGGTCAGAATTTGGCGTCAACAACATGAAGCATGGATCCATCCTGCCTTGTATCAACGGTTCAGGGTGGTGGTGGTGGTGTCATGGTGTGGGGAATATTTTCTTGGCACTCTTTGGGCCCTTGGTACCAATTGAGCATCGTTGCAACGCCACAGCCTACCTGAGTATTGTTGCTGACCATGTCCATCCCTTTATGACCACAATGTACCCAACATCTGATGGCTACTTTCAGCAGGATATGCGCCATGTCATAAGAGCTGGAATCATCTCAGACTGGTTTCATTGAACATGACAATGAGTTCACTGTTATTCAAATGGCTCTCCACGTCACCAGATCTCAATCCAGGGGGTCCAACCCGTTACTAGCATGGTGTACCTAATAAAGTGGCCGGTGAGTGTACATCATACATAACATGACAGCACAGCACAGGTTACCTACACTATACATCATACATAACATGGCAGTACAGCACAGGTTACCTACACTATACATCATATATAACATGACAGTACAGCACAGGTTACCTACACTATACATCATACATGTCAGTACAGCACAGGTTACCTACACTATACATCATACATAACATGACAGTACAGCACAGAGATACACTACACTATACATCATACATTAACATGTCAGTACAGCCACAGTGTTACCTCACCTATACATCATACATAACATGACAATATAGCACAGGTTACCTACACTATAATCATACATAACATGACAGTACAGCACAGGTCACCTACACTATACATCATACATGCCAACTCTCCCGTTTTTGGCGGGGGGTCCCGCTATTTGGGGTCCCCCCCCGCCCTCCCGGGGGAGTTGGCATTCCTCCCGCCGCCAGCAGGCGGCAGGGGTTCTGTAAATTGCCGCGGCGACAGAGTAGCGTGGTGCGTTACTCTGGCGCGCCGGGCCCGCTCCTGCAGGCGGGTGAAGCGGCCGCAGCATCCGCTCAGAGTCTCGCTGTGCAGGGAGGAGGCAGGAGGGATCGCTCCCTCCTTCCTTCTCCCCCTGTATGTACAGCGCCTGTGCGCGCCGTGCATACAGGTCAGTGGCGCAGGGGGAATGACGCGCGGCTGCTCTCATTCCCCCTGCGTCGCTGAGGAGATCGGGCAGGAGCTGGCCGCGCTGCAGGAGCCTGGTACAGGTGAGTGGAATTTATTATTTTATTTTTATTAACTACATGGGGGGCTCTACCTGGCTACTAAAGGGGGCAACTACCTACCTGGCTACTAAAGGGGGCCACTACCTGACTACTAAAGGGGGCCACTACCTGACTACTAAAGGGGGCGGCCACTACCTGACTACTAAAGGGGGCCACTACCAGGCTACTAAAGGGGGCAACTACCTGGCTAAAAGGGGGCAACTACCTGGCTACTAAAGGGGGCAATACCTGGCTACAAGGGGGCATCTTCCTGCCTGTAAGGAGCACTACCTGGTTATGGGGGGCTACTACCTGGCTATAAGGGCATCTACCTGGCTTTCTTCCAAAGCCATTATGCAGTGAGGCGGAGTGAGTGTGGGTTTTTTGAAGGGGCGTGGTACACAACAAGATGGGCGTGTCCATGCAAATTTTTGCCGCGGCACACTTAGCGCGCCGCCCTCTTTGATCTCCTTTTCCATTTTCAAATGTTGGCAACTATGCATAACATGACAGTACAGCACAGGTTACCTACACTATAAATCATACATAACATGACAGTTACAGCACAGTTGCCCTACACTTATACATCATACATAAACATGACAGTACAGCACAGGTTCCCTACATATACATCATACATAACATGTCAGTACAGCACAGGTTCCCTACACTATACAATCATACATACATGACAGCACAGGTTAACCTACACTATACATCATACATACATGACAGTACAGGTTACCTACACTATAACATCATACATAACATGACAGTTACAGCACAGGTTCCCTACACTATACATCATACTACTATACATGACAGCACAGCACAGGTTCCCTACACATACATCTACATAACATAACAGTACAGCACAGGTTACCTACACTATACACTTATACATAACATGACAGTACAGCACATGGTCTACTTACGACAATCTACATCACTCTGACATGACAGTACAAGCACAGGTTACCTTACACTATACAATCATACATAAATAACAGTACAGCACAGGTTACCTACACTATACATTATACATAACATGACAGTACAGCACAGGTTAACTACAATATACATCATACATAACATGACAGTACAGCACAGGTTAACTACAATATACATCACAGGTTACCTACACTATACATCATACATAACATTACAGTACAGCACAGGTTACCTACACTAAACATCATACATAACATGACAGTACAGCACAGGTTACCTTCACTATACATCATACATAACATGACAGTACAGCACAGGTTACCTACACTATACATCATACATAACATGACAGTACAGCACAGGTTACCTACACTATACATCATACATAACATTATTATTAGGGATGGGAAATGATAGTTTGTGGCGAGGGGTAATGGATGAAGAGTAGAGAGTCAGGAAAGATGTGTTAATGGGGGTGGAGAAAAGAATTTGGTGAGGGATGGAAATGATTAAGGAAGTGATGATAGATGGGGAGTAATGAGGATCAGGAGCAGGAAGAATGGGAGTTATATGAAGGACCCATGAGGAACGATAAAGGATGGGGAGTCATCAGCATACCTCCCAACTGTCCCTATTTTGGAGGGACTGTCCCTATTTTTAACCCTTGTCCCTCTTTGCTCTATAAATGTCCCTCTTTTTCATTTGAGAAATAGATTTGTGTCAATAAACTGACTATCTTGATTTAAAAGTATCTGATGGCTTAGTACCTGTATATTACAGAACGATTTACTTAATATTTCATCATTGGACACAATGCAATCCTAAAAATGTGTCCCTTTTTGGCTGTCTAAAAAGTTGGCATGTATGTGTACAGGCGTGGTTAGATGCGTGTCTTAGTATGATGTCATGTTTGTGGGTGTGATTAGAGGCATGGCCTGATGTGTCCCTCTTTGCAATCTCTAAAAGTTGGGAGGTATGTGATCAGGGATGAGGAGTAGGAGGAAGGGGAGCAACGAGGGATAGTGAGCAATGGAGAAATCAGGAGTGGGAAAAAAAACAGACTGATGAGGAATGCAAAGTGATGATGGATGGAGCAACGAGGGATGTGAAGGGATGAGGAGCAGTGAGGGATGGGCAGTGATGCAAAGAAGGGAAGCAATGAGGGATGTGAAGGGATGAGGAGCGGTGAGGGATGGGAAGAAGGGAAGCAATGAGGGATGTGAAGGGATGAGGAGCGGTGACGGATGGGAAGAAGGGAAGCAATGAGGGATGTGAAGGGATGAGGAGCGGTGATGGATGGGGACAAGGGAAGCAATGAGGGATGTGAAGGGATGAGGAATGGGGACTGATGAGAAGAAGGAAAGCAATGAGGGGTGTGAAGGGAAGAAGGGAAGCAATGAGGGATGTGAAGGGATGAGGAGTGGTGACGGATGGGGACTGATGGGAAGAAGGGAAGCAATGAGGGGTGTGAAGGGATGAGGAGCAGTGAGGGATGGGCAGTGATGCAAAGAAGGGAAGCAATGAGGGGTGTGAAGGGATGAGGAATGGGGACTGATGAGAAGAAGGAAAGCAATGAGGGGTGTGAAGGGAAGAAGGGAAGCAATGAGGGATGTGAAGGGATGAGGAGTGGTGACGGATGGGGACTGATGGGAAGAAGGGAAGCAATGAGGGGTGTGAAGGGATGAGGAGCAGTGAGGGATGGGCAGTGATGCAAAGAAGGGAAGCAATGAGGGGTGTGAAGGGATGAGGAGCGGTGAGGAATGGGCAGGGATGGGAAGAAGGGAAGCAATGATGGATGTGAAGGGATGAGGAGTGGTGAGGGATGAAGGGAAGCAATGAGGGATGTGAAGGGATGAGGAGCGGTGAGGGATGGGGGCTGATGGGAAGAAGGGAAGCAATGAAGGATGTGAAGGGATGAGGAGCATG
>JAODAL010035666.1:0-42672 GCA_025379985.1 Phyllomedusa bahiana
TGGCACAAGTTCTACAGCACCCTGCAGGCTCTGGCAGCCTGGAAATAGCTGATTTATCACGTGATTCGTGCCGAAGTAATTCGGACCGAAACGAATTTTGTCGGAAAATTCGGCGAAGTGACCGAACCGAATTTTTGAGAAATTCGGCCATCTCTAGTGGTAGTGGATCCGCTGGGCCACCACAAGCGATGGTGAAAGCCCACGCCAGGGAGCGGAGTCTAAGTAGAACCCGGTTTTCACCAGAGACCGCCGCAAAGTGGGATGGACTTGCTGCGGTGGGAAACTACCAGGTCGCTTCTGCTGGCGGGACTTGCTTGCGGTGGTAGCCAAGGGTGAACGTGGTACAGAATTGTGAGACATAGGCGTAGTCGAGGACAGGCAGAAGGTCAGGACAGGCAGCAGAGGTTCGTGGTCGAGGGACAGAAGCAAGGCGGTACGTTACACGGAAGAGACAATCACGGCACAAGGAACGCTTTCTTAATAGGCGATGAGGCACTAAAGATCTGGCAGGAGACTGCCGGAGGAGGGGCCATTATATAGGGTCAGCGGCCGGCAACTACCAATTACCGGCACGCTGGCCCTTTAAATTTAAAGGAAGCCGGCGCGCGCGCGCCCTAGAGAGCGGGGAAGTGCGCGCCGGCGGGCACAGGCAAGCAGCGAGTCAGGGGTGCGGTCAGGTGAGTACCCGCGCCCTGGGGAGCGAGTGCGCCCACGGCTCGGCGCACGGACCACGGGACCACTTGCCCCCAGCACCGGGGAGCCGGCAGGGGATCAGACGCGCCCGCAGCCTGACCCACCGCACCTTTAGAAATAGATTTACTTAGAAAGTTGGCGACGTGTTCAATACTTATTTCACCCGCTGTACAGTATGTGCAGCAGTCTGTATGTGATAGAGGAGTAGGCCATGTAAAGAGAATGTAAATTTTGAAGCTGCAGAAGTGGATAGCTGGCCATTAAATTCAGATCAGCTTTGCAGTCAGTGTTCAGTGCTATATTTTCCATGTAACGTGGGCTCATTTATCAACTACAGGGAACTCAGTGATGGGAAATAAATGTGTCCTAATAATTAACAAAACATTTTTTTTCTGACCTCAGTTTCCTGTGGTTCTGCCGCAATATTTGTAGGGATCCTGTGAAAAAGGTATGTCAATGGATACCTGTGACCGAGCCAAATTTTTTTTATATAAATAAGGCCTGGAAACCCCTCTTTGAAAACCCTTTGTTTGCCCCTACAGTCAGAGGTTTGAGGATGGAAACCTTGTTGTGACAGCCACTCACCCGTGTAGCAGAGAACAGTTCATACTACACTCACAATCAGCGCCGCCATTGAAGCACTACACAGGAATGTACAGTGAGATGTGGGTGGGACCAAGCATGAAGGCTAAAAGGAAGCCATTTTACCCAAATTCAATGCTGTGCATTTTGTATTGCACAGAAACAAAAAATAGCGGCCTCAGCATGTCCAAAAACTCCAACATTTATTTTTCCAAGTGCTTGCATTTGTACCACTTGGAAAATTACATTTTGAAGTTTTTTTGGCAAGCTATTTTTGGCTGCTTTGGATTAATTACACTGGACTAGGACTGCCTGGTTACGGTAGTTCTGTTGCATTAATGCTTCTGTGTTTTCTGATATCATACAATGGCTATTTTTGTGCTGCTCTATTTTTCTAAGTGATTGCATTTTCTACATTAGTTACCTTCCCGGGACAGGGAACACCAAATAAAATAGCCAATGCTGTAATATGCTTGATGCTGCACTATAAGCTTCTAGATACCATGTAACATGGCTGGACAATTGTAAACCAAGCACTTGTAACCCTTTGTTTCACCCATACACCCTAATAGATTGTAAGCTCTTATGAGCAGGGCCCTCACACCGCGTGTCTGATTTGTACGTAGCTTTTTTATAATGTAATGTCTGATATGTCTGTGCTTATTCCCTCTATATTGTAAAGTGCTGCGGAATATGTTGGCGCTATATAAATAAAGAGTATTATTATTATTATTATGTAACTGGTTGTTCTGTTGTTTTGGAAGGGTCCCCTAGTTAAAGGCTGATCACTTTGTGTTCTCGAATTTGAGTCCTAGTAATGAGTTGTAATCTGTTGGTAGATCAAGCAGTGACACTCTGTTTTCCAGAAATGAAACATGGAGGCATCAGGTTATGCTATGATAAAAGTGGTAGCCTGAGTTGCTTCCTACATTATTTTACATACAGTTTACATATAATGGTAGTTACCAGTTGTACACAGGTGCTCTGTAGACATATGAGTGACTACAATGCAGTAACATCCAATGACTCACAGGTGACATCTTCTCTGAATGCATTCATTTGCTTTCCCTTTTCTTGCCCATCCAGTCCAGACCTCCATGACAACTTCTCCCTGCTACTACTTGTCTCTGCAGAATTTACTCATTTTCTATAACCTTCTTAGCTGTTCCCCACCTCTGTCCAACTCCTCAAGAGGTAATAGTTGGAGGTGGGGGGGTGTGGGAGGATAGGTGAAGGTGGGGAGTTATGGGGTAATAGGTGGAGAAGAGGGGTCATGGAATGAAAGGTGAAGGTGACATGAGGTTGTATTTTGTGTTGGCACTAGGTCACCTAACACAATGGTGATGGGGAGGGGCAGGGGAGGAGGTACAGGCCATAGCTTATAGGCACAATCTTCTGGAGGGAGACAGAGGACTAAATCATCCCAGAGATTGTGCTGTGGCTGTGGTCTGTACCCCCAGGATCATATTGTACACCCCCAAATGATCAGCTACAGGAAAGATCTTCATGGGGCACAGGGAATAGAGTTTTGTAATAACATTTTTTTGCAGTGTTTCTATTTTTCTACAGGTTCCCTCTTTTGGACTACGTTGCATTTGTTGGACTACATTGGACAAGCATTGGATCCATTTCTTTAATAAAATGTTCAACAAGGGATGTTGTCAGTGAGTGTTTATTTAAATAAAGTATTTTTTTCATATTGTTTTCTATGGGGGTTTTTATTACAGTTTTTTTCCAGTGATTGTAATGGAGGTGTCTGACAGATGCCTCTTTGGCCCTAGCGCTAGGACTTGGGACCTCATGTATGAAAACTGTCTAGGTCTAAGACTTTATTTGTTGCCCATAGCAGCCAATCAGATCTCCCCTTTCATTTCATGTAGGGCTCTGAAAACATTAAAGGAGCACTCAGATTGGTTGCTATGGGAAACCAAGACAGTCTTAGACCTATACAGCTTTAATAAATGAGGCCACTGGTGTCAGCCAGAGGTGTTTCATGTCACCCCTGACTGACACTAACTTCCTGTCACTATTTCACAGGTACCGTCAGAAGCTGACCTAATGTGCAGGCCTGCTTCTGGGTCAATTGCGAGCTGCTATTTTTAGGGTTTGAATGACACTATTTCTTATTAAAGAAATGGATCCAACACTGGTCTAACATAGTCCAACAAATCCACCATAGTCCAAAAGTGAAACCTCTAAAAAAACAAACACTACACAAACATATTATAGGCTGGGCATCTCATCTCCCACAGCAATTTTCTTTCCTACCATAGCCTTCAGTGGGGGATGGGTTTTCACCCAGCTTTCCCAGACACTGAATAGGCTACTCAGCCCTGCTATTCAGCGCCCAGGAAAGCTGGGTAACATCTCCTACATTAGGCACACAGGAAAGCTGTATTCCTCAAGTGGGTGATGGAGTATTGGCTATCCAGCCCCTGGGATAGCTGGATGACATCCCCTACAGCAGGCACCCAGAAAAACTGGGTAGTTGCTATGTGGAATGCCAAAGCATACCCAAATGCTGGATAACCTATAGAGCACCCACGAAACCTGGATGATATCACATCCCCCACAGCAAGCTATGATAGGAAAGCAGGTTACTTTGGGGATGAGGTGTCATATCTCCCAATGCTCAATTACCCACAAGTGGAATATAGCTTTTATGGGTGCCTGCTGTGTGGGATGCTAAACAGCTTTCCAGGACAGTAAGGCTGGGTAACATCCCCCACAGCAGGAACCCATGAAATCTGTATTCCTCTTGTGGGTGATGGAGCATTGAGAGATATGCAACCCCCACCTCTTACCATAACCCAACCAACCCCCACCTGTCACCCCTGAAACCCAACACAACCCCAACTTTTACCACACTTCCCATCACCACCACCATTCTAAACTGACACTCTATCCTCACTCTACATTCCCACCAATCCTCTATCCTTTCTGCACCACCAATCTAAACTTACTCTCTACCCCATTCCCACATCTAACACTCTTCCTCTACTCCTACTCTAAACTTATCTGTCCTGCAGGCATCATGTGCTCTTCAGGAAACTGTGCTTTGCTGAGGGAGAGGGCGGATGCTGTCAGAGAAACAAAGGGGCATTGGGGAAGGCTTGAATCTGACCTCCTCCAGTGCCCCTACATGTACAAGTGCCACCAATGAAGTCAACAGCCCTCCATGACCTCCCCCCCCCGGTAAAAGTAATAATAATAATAGAAGTGCCGTGTATGGAGTGGGCCAACTTCTGCCTACTTGTCATCCTGGCCCTCATGATACTACACACAGAAAAATAGTTGTTCAGTTAATGTGGATTTTGTTATACATCCGTGCAGTTTTGAAATGTTTGTTTATGTTCATGCAGTTTATGCACTGACACAAGCAATTGTTCTTTATTCCTCGAGTAGTAAGCTTATATCCCATTTAAACATGTGTATGGGTTTATACGTGTGTGTATATATTATTATTTTATGTTCTGCACTATGCTGCGTCCTGGCCACTTGACAGGGGTTTTCCCACACAGGCATTTCATGCCTGGTTTTTCCTGCTTCAGCTTGCAGTGAGCTCAGAAGGGGACATGTATGATTTGTTTGAACTGCAGGTAGGTCAGGAAGGTCCAAACAGATCAGAAGTTAAGTTGCTCCATGTTTAAGAAATGTGAAGAATCCAGAACATTTATGCTTTTAAATCTATAGCTTAAACAAATGTCAGTGGGAGAAAAGGTTAAAATGGTGTTTAATGTTTTAAAAATGCTTGTCAGTCGTTAGGGATGATTGAAAATAGAAAAAAAAATGTAACTTTTAAATCCACTAATTCCAGTGTCCCGGCCTTGGGCAATCCCAGTGCCCCCTGCTTTACCTGCCCTAAAAAAGTGGGCCCCATAAAGGGTTTACCAATCACAGACCCCCATTGGGGGCCCCATGCCCCTAATTTTCCAATTTCTAACTGGGGGGCCCCGTAAGGGAACAGGGAGGGTTATGTGAAGAATTTAATGGTTTTTAAATCAACCTGGGCCACAAGCATTGGGTGGGAAAAAGAAGTTTAAACCAAAAATTTTTTTTTGTTTTTTTTTTTTCTTGTTTGTTTTTTTTTCATCCATAATTTTTTTGATGACAAATTTTTAAAGTAATGAAACACCCCTTTTTACCTTTTTTTTTTTTTCCCCAAATTTATGTCTGTGTGTTGGGCCCTAATTTTTTCTATATTTTGTGATTTGGGAAAAATTTGGCCCCCCCTCCCCTAAAGGAAAACCCTTCCAATAGGTAAAGTTTTACCTTTTGGATTTTTTTTTCTAATATGAACTGTACCTAAAAACTTTTTTAAATTTGTTTTTTCAATTGGGGGCCCCTTTAAATACCCAACAATATGAAGCAATGAAAGTGCCAGTTAATAAACTAATTCAATTAAAAAAAATTGTTTTGAAAATTTTTTTAAAAGTGGCCCCTTAACGACCTTTTAAATCCCAAACTCTTTTGGCATTTGTTTGCACTTACAGTGTAAAATTTGTAATTTTTAGTTTCCCTTTAAATAATGTTTTACTGGGAAAAAGGTTTGGGGGGCTTTTATAACATACATAAAAAGATGCATCTTTAATCAAAACATGTACATTACATTAAGTTTTTCGAAAAAAGAAAAACCACTGGGGCTTAAAAATTTTTTCCTTTTGGGAATTTTATATCTGGACCAATTCCAGGGAACATTAATAAAAATTTTTTTTTTAACTGTGCAGATTAATGTTGTTTTTCCTTTCAAAAGGCATGTACTTTTAAGTTTTTGGTAACATTAACAATAAAAAACATCTCATTTAAAATTTTTACAATTTATTTTCAAAAATTTTTAAAAATTTCATTAAAGGGGTTTGTTTTTCCATAAAGAAGGCATTCATAAAAAGAGTGCCAACGAGCGATGTCCCCTCAGCGCATCCCCACTGTTTTCAAAGGGTCTCTTTACAGACCAAAAAAACAGGGGACAAAACCCTATCAACCACATAAACCCAAAACCCATCCCCCCCCACCCTTGGGAAATACCTATCCCCGGGCTGGGAACCCTCTTGGGAAAAGCACGTTTTGTGGCCCAAAAAGCTTTCCCTTGCACCCGCGACCTCTTCATCCAAGCAATCTAACCTTCCTTGGGATTAACGAAAAAATTTGGGTTTTACGGCCCCTTACACCCAAATTCCCCTTCCGTCACCCCTGCCTTGTGGCTTCCCCATTTTCCACTACCCCCCGGGCCTTTGGGAGTAAACAAGGTGGGAAAATTTTCGGCCTTTTTCTGTGGATAAACCCATGGGGCGGGAACTTTTGGGTTTTAAAAAATGGGGGGGGCCAAAAATTTTCCATCCCCTTTTCACTTTGCCTAAACCTTTCACTTCCCCCCATTCCCTTCACCCTTTTCCCCCCCTGCAGTGGGAAACGGCCCCCCTAACCCACTAGGAGGGCGGGGGGAGGCTGGGAGCAACCCCACAAGGGCCCCGGGGGGGAAAAGCCTTTTGCACCAAACACTTTGGTCAATCCGGTTTAAGGGTTTTTTAGGGGCTCTCTTTAAAAAAAAAGAAGGTTTTTTGAACCGGACTGGGAAAATAAAAAGCAGCCCGGGGAATGAAACCGAACCTGGCCCCCGCTTTTAAATTTCCCCCTCTACATTTGGGAAAAAAAAAATGTTGGCAATAAAACAAATTTTTGCGTTAACCCCTCCCATCCCCCATCACTTTCTTGTTATACCCACACAACAAATGAGGGAAAAAAAAAGAACCCAATCTTTCGAACCAAAAAAATATCACTTGTTGCACAAACTGGAAACCCCAAAAAATTTTTTTAATTTGGGGATTCCCAAAAACCAAAATTAATTAATTAAAACACGATAGCCACCCTAAATTACATTACTAACTTTGGGGCCCTTTGAAATGAAATTTCCCATTGTATTCAAAAATAAAAAAATTCCCCGTTTCCCCAACATTTTTCACACTAAATATCCAGAAATGAATTACAATTTCAACTTTAAAATTCCGAGAAAGACATTACACCAAAAAACCAGAGATTTTCATTACACACTGTACCCCAGAGATTACATTACACCAAAAACCCAAGATTACATTTTCTCAAAGTACCCAGAGAAAAACATATACACACCAATAACCCCAGAATTACAATACCACTATAACCTTTAGAGATTACTACATTACACACCTTAAAACCCCCCAAAAATTAAAATTAAACACTTATGGGAACCCCCCCGAGGGTTTTCCAAATTTCACTGTACCCTAGAGAAATTTTTACCCTCCCGGTTTCCCCAAATATAAATTACCCGGCCCTTAAAATCACCAAGTCCACCCAGATTAACCCCACAAACACAGCCCGGTACAACCCGGAATTTTGAAATTTCACCATACCCCCCAGTTAAAAGGATTACCCCGCCTCCCAACTGTACCCCAGAAAAAACCATTTTTATCCCCCCCGGGACCCCCAGTAAATACCCCTTTAAGCCCCACTTGACAACAGGGTTTATTAAATTGATTTCCCCCCCCCGAAAAAAATTTTTACAAAAAACCCCACTGTTAACCCCCCAAAGGGCCACATTAATAAAAAAACATAAAGAAAACCGGAAAATTTGTGTGTTATATTTTACAAAAACTTGAACACATACCCCATAAAACACCCCCTTAGCCAGTAAAAAAAACACGGTTTCCCCCTTAATTTTCTGGGACATATTCAAATTGCCCCTCCGTTAAAATCACCCCCTTAAAAGTTGGCCCAATTTAAAAAGGGTTGGCCCTAAATCCGTCCCCCCGGGAACCCCCAATAAAAAACTTAAATTTTATAAAATATTGAATTTTGATTGTATTAAAAACTCTCCCTTTTGCCTTTTTTATCAAAAAGTTTTGAATTTAAAACTTTTGGGGTTCTTTGGAATTTTTTAATAAGAACAGCCCCCTACCGGCCCCACCCCCCAAAAAGGGTTGGAAAAACCCAAAGGCCTAAAAGGATTTTTCTTAAAAGGGGAAAAAAGTTTTCTTTTTTGTGTTAACGTTGATTAAAGGGTTTCATATAATTTTTAGTACAACCAATAAAACAGGATTCAAAAGATCTACAGCAAGAAGGGAATGTTTTAAATAGGGTTTACTTCCTCGGGTCCAAGTATTAAAAAAGTGGCTGACCAAATGGGCTCATTTGATTCCCCTTTGACCCCAAGGGTAAAGGGCCCTAAATTTTCTCGAAAAAGAAACACCTTCCCCTTTAAAGGGGAAAGGGGTTAAATAACTTTAAAAACCCCAAAAATTTTAAAACAGGAAAATATCTTAAAGTTTAATTTTGGAAATATTGATTGGGGCCAAAATTTTAAATTATCTTTTCAGAAAAGGGGGTTCCCAAAAAGGAAAACCCGAGAAAGGGAAAAACAGAAATAATTGGGGGAAAATGTTTTAAATTTTAGAAACCGATAAGGGTGGTGGGGGGGTTTTTTGGGGGGGGGGGTGGTGGAGGGTTTTTTTTGGGTGGGGGGGGGGGGGGGAAAAAGAATTTTTAAAAAGCTGGGGGTGTCTTCTTTTTTAATGCTTGGGTTTTTTTTTGAATAAAAACCTTTGGCATAAAAATTTTTTTCCTGTAACAAAGGGTTTTTTTAAATTTTGGGTTTAAACCCGGGGGGTTTATTTAATATTTATAAAAAATGGCCCATTAATTTTTAAACTAAAAAAGTGCGAATTTTGGGGCACAAAAATGTTTTTTTGGAATGGGGCATGCCCGTTGGGCAAATTCGGGTAAGAACCCTATTTTAAAAGGGGAGGGGGAAAAAAAGGGGATTTAGGGGCCCCAAAAAATAAAAAAGGTTTTTTTGGAAAATTTTTTTATTTTTAAATATTTTTTTGGGATTTTTTTAAATTTAATTTAAATTTTGGTTAAAAACTTCAAGTTTTAATGGGCTTCCAATTTCGGCTTTGTTTTTGTTTTTTTCTCCTTTTGGAACAAACCCCAAATTAAGGGGAAAAACCCCTTTTGGACCCTTTTTTGGGGGAAACCTTGGGGGTTTTTGTAATTTTAAAAATATCAAAAAGGGGGGAAAAGATGTAGAAACTGGAAAGGGTTTTAAAAAATAAAAATGTAAATTAAAATTTGGTTTTCTTTTTTGGGAATTAAATTGTTTTCCAATTTATTGAAAATGAAGAATTGGATTTTGTAAATAATTGGGAAAAAAACATATTAAAAGAAGTAGTGAGGGATGTTTAAAGGGTTTTGGGAATGGCTAAAAGTAAAGTTTCCGTATGATGAAAGGTTTTTTTAAAGAAAATTTTATTTTTAACCCGGGGGAAAGAGGGGAAAAGTAATTTAAATTTTTGCTTAGTTGGGGTTTGAGAGCTTAATTTTTTTGGGGGGAAAAAGGTATAAACAGGGGGGGCACATGGTGCAAGGGGCCCTTTGGAGGATTAGGGGGGGAAAAAAGGAAAATCTTTCTGGGGGTGGGAGGGGGGGGGTTGGGGGTTAACCCCCCAGTTAAAAAATAATCAGTTGGTGAATTTTTTCTTTTTTGTCACGCTGTATTGTGGGGGCAAAATAAAATGGATGAAAGGGTTATTTTGCAGAAAATTGGGGAAAAGGGGTTTTTTGGATAAATTAAACCCCGTTTTCCTTGGTTAGAATTTGGAAAAGTGGGGGGGAAAGAAAGGGGGTTTGGAAGGATTTTAAAATTTTTAAATTTAAATTAGGGGGTTTTCGAAACAAGGGCTGTTTGTTATTAATGGGGTTGGGTAAACTTCGGGGAAATTGGGGGGGGGAGGGGAAAGGGGAAATTTAAAACAAGGGGGCCACCAAAAGGGATTAGGTTAAAGATTTCAACAAATATTGATGATAGGGGGTTTTAAATTTTGGGGTAGAATTTAAAGGGGTTTTAGGGGGTCGGGAAAAATTACTTCTAAAAATAGGGGTTTAAAACAAAAAAGGGAAATGATACCAGGGGGGCCGGGCGGCAGGGTTAATCACTTATTTATGGGGGGGGGGTGAAGGGGGGAAAATGATTGGTTTTTCTTTTTTTATGGTGGTTTTTTAAGGGGGAGAAACAAATAATTTAAAAAGTGCAAATTGCAAAATTGGTAGGGGGCCGGTCAGAATGTTAAGGAAACAGTGGGGGGGGGTTTAAAAAAATTTTTGGTTTAAATTAATGTGTTGTGAGTTTTTTAAAAAAATTTTAAAAGAAGAATGAAAGACAAAAAAGGGGGAGAGGGTGATATATGGGGAGCGTTGAACAATAAAATTGGGGTTAAAAACAAATGGAATGGGGTTTTCAGGGCCAAGTGGGGAAGATGATTTTTGTCCAGGTTAAAATAAGGTTAAATTAAACCCTCCCTTTTGGGAACTTGTGGGGAAAAATGTGCCCCAAAAGCAATTTTCGGGGAAGGGGGGGGGAGGGGGATTTTCAATTTTTTAAGGGGGTAAGGGGGGGAAAAGTGGTTACCACTTTTTTGGGGAGAAAAACTTGAGTTAAAAAGGGGGAATTGTTGGGGATTTTTTTTGGATTTTTGCCCCTTTAAAAAGGGGGGTTTTAAAATTTTTAAAAATTTTTGAATTGTTGGGGTTGGGGGTTTTGTTTGTTAAATTTATAATTTAATAGGTGGTTCCTTTAACTATTTTTTGGGGGAAACTCTTTTCAAGGGGGGGATGGGGTTTTATTGTTTAATTTTGAACAAGATTTTTTATATTAAATTGGTATTTTTGTTTTAAGTATAATTTTTAAAAAAAAAAATTTTGAAATCCATTTGTAAAAATTTTTGGGGGTTTTAAATGGGGAAAGTCAAAATTGATAATTTGGTTGAAGGGTTGTATTTTTGGGGGGTTTTAAAAATTTTTTAAAAGTTCACTTGAGGGAAATAAAGGGGGGGAACACAAGGGTTTAAAATAAGGGCAAAAAAAAAGGGGGGGGGGAAAAGGGGGGCCTAAAAGTAGGGGCAAAATTAAATTAAAATATTTTTAAAATTTTTAAAAAATACACCTTAATAATTACCCATTTTAAAGGGGGGAATTTCAATTCCCGTTATTATTCCCCTAATGGGATTTAATTAAATTAAAAGAACGGGGGACAAAGAATTATAGGAAAATAAAAAAAACCTTTTGAAAATATTTTATTTAGAAAAGCAGAATAATTTATTTAAGGAATTTTAAATTTTATAAAATGAATAAGAAGAAAAAGAATTTTTAAATTCTAGGGGAAAAATTTTTAAGGATAAATGTTCCAACCCTATTTTTTAAATAAGGTCTAAATTTGGGGGTGGCATTATGTTTTAACTTTTGTTAAAATTTTGGGGGAAACAAATTTTTTACTTATTTTTAAAATTTTTGAATGTTTATTTATTTGGGAATTATTTTTGGGTTTGGGGGGAAAAAGGTTGACAAGGGTATTAAAGGGGGATTCCCCAAGTTTTAATTTTTGAGATTGTATAATTTTTAATTTTGAAGGGGGGAAACTTCCCCTTTGGGTTCGGTTTTTGTAAAAAATTTTTGTTTGGGGGGTTCTGTCCTTTTGGGGGGGGGTTTTAAAAGGGGGGGGGAAAAAAGTTTTTAAATTTTTTAGTCCTAAATTAATTTTTGGGGGTTAAACAGCTTGTGGGGGGGAAAGGGGGGGTTTTTAAAACGGGGGGGGGAAGGGGAAAAAGAGGTACCAAATGGGCCAAAAAACTTAAAGGGGGGCGGGGGAAAAGGGGAAATAAAAATTTTTTGTTGATTCTACCAGAAAAAGTCACCGTTTGGGGGATGTGTTAAAGGGTTTTTACAAGGGGGTTATTGTATAAATTTAAGGGGGGGGGGGAAAATGTGAGTTCTAGGGGGTTCGGGGCATCTTTTTTTTATTTTATTTTTTTAAAATTTTGGGGATTTGAATTTTAATACAGATACCTTTAAAAAGGGGATTTAAAAAATTGGAAACTCAACTAATTTTTTTTAAACTAACCAATAAGGGGGTAAATTTGGGGGGAAACGGGGGAGGGGGTTTGGGGTATTTCCTTTAAAAGGGGGGGGGGGGTTGGGGGAAATAGGGAATTTTTTATTTTGGGGAAGGGTTTATTATAAATTGGGGTTATTTTTTTTTAAACGGGCCAGGAAGAAGCAAAAATAGTTTTAAATCGGCATTAAAAGGAAAAAAAAAAAATTTCCCCATCTCTGGTTTTTGGCCCCTTGGGTTTTTAGGGGTGATTCCCCCAATTGGGGGCCTTTTTCCTCCAAAATGACTAAAAATTTTTTTGCGGCCAAGGGGTTTTCCTTTTAAATTTCACCCGTTTAATTTGTTGTTGGGCCCCAGGGAAAACCTTTCCCCAGGACCAAAAACCAAATTAACAAAAAGGTACCCCGACCCAAAAAAAGGGGGTCTTTTGAGGAACCCCGGAAAAATTTCCTTTTTTTTTTTTTTTTTAAAAATAAATTTTAATTAAAACAACATTTTTTAACTTAAATTATGAATGGAATTTTTTTTCAACACGGGAAAAGTTTGGGGTGAAAAAATTAGTTAAAAAATTTTTCCAAAACTTTTTTGGAAGTTGTTTTAAAAAAAAGGGCCCCTTTTTAACCCCCCCTAAGGGGGGGGACCTGACAGGAACCCTTCCTTGGGTTTCCCGGGGGTTTGTTCTTTAACCTCCCCAGATAAAAAATTGGGGGTGGTCAAAAGGCCCCGGGCATCCCCTTTCAGTTCAACCCCTTGGACAACCCCGCATAGACCCCGTAGCTATAAAAACCCGCTAGGGTTAAGAATCCATTGGCAGAAAAGGAACCCCCCCCTTTTGTTTACCGAATAGTTCCCCTGTAGACAAGTTTCTTAAAACATTAAAAAATCCAAAAAGGTTTTTACCGTATTACCCCTAACAATAAAAAACCCTTTTATGATGTAAAATGATTATTCCCCAAAATGGGGAACCTTTTTGTACAACTCAATGGCCCCTTTTTTGCCCACGCCCCGGGAGAGTGTGTTAAACCCAATGTTTCCCAAGGGTTTTAAACAGACTTAGTTTTTTTGAACCCTTTAACTCTTTCACTTGGGTTAAAAACCCAAACTTAACCCAAAGGGGGGAAAAAAAGTAGGGGGTTTAAATTTAAAAGGAGAAGGAATTCTTTAAAAAGGTCCAAAATTTTGGAAAAAAAACAATAGGAAATTTAAACCCCTGGTGGGAAAGGGTTCCCCAAACCCAAATACTCTTAACCCCCTTTTGGTTTAACCAGTTCCCGGGGAAAACCCGCAGGGGATACCATAAGGATAAAACAGGTCCCCGGGGAACAAGGTTTAAAAAGAAATTGAAACACTTCCACTCTTTTCCAGGGGGGGGAGGTTTTAGGGCCCTATCAAGGCCCCGAACCGTGGCCGAGTGGGGGAAAATACCAAAAAGACCATATAAACCAAAACTCCAAAGTCATACCCTTTTGGAAATTTGCCCATTGGGTTAAAGGGGCCCTTATGGAGGAACCTGGGGAAATCTAAAAACCCAACAAAAAGAAACCCCATTTAAGAATGCAGGGGAAAAATTTTTAGACCAAATTTAAAGCCCTGTTGTTTTGGGCCAAACAGGAGCTTGGGGGAAAAATTAAAGGTCCAGGTTCCATACAAAAACGACAGCCCCGAAGCAAAGGGGAAAAAAATAGCAGACAAAAGGGGGCAAAACAGCTTTGGGGACAAACCTAGGGTTTAAGGAATTTTTGTGACTGTACAGGCTGTTGAAACCCCATAATACCCTGTTTTCCCTTTGCCTTGATGTCCTTTAAAGGGCCCTTCAAAACCAAAGTCAAAAGGGGGTTTGAAAAGGGGGAGTGGGGGTAAACCCGGGAGGGGCCCGTTTTTAAAAATTTGGGTTTTCACCCGGTTTGGGGTTTTTAGAACCAAAAAACCCCTGTCCCCCATGGGGCCCTTTTCCCAATATGGCCTTTAAACCCGCCTATGGACTTTACCCACCATTTCCCAAAACCGCTATTTTAAAATTTTTTGCTAGAAAAAAAGAAATTGGGTTGCTCTTTGGGTTCAGTTAAAGGCCGCACCAATACTACAAACTGTATGACAATTGGGCAAAACCCAAAAAATAGGTAAACATAGGAAAGGGGCCCCCAGGAAAAAAAAAGGCCCCCGGGCCGCTGTGCCCCATTCCAAGGATTGGGGAAAAATTTTCCTTTTGGCGGAGATCTCTTTCCCGGTTGGGGGTGAAAACCTTTTCCCCAAAACAGAAAGCAACAGAAAAGGGGCCCAAAAAAAAAAAAATGAAGGGTTGATTTTGGGGGCTAAAACCCGAAAACAAAAAAGAGAGTGGTCGAGGAACACACTTCACAGGAGAAATCATGGGAAAAAAAGACCGGGGGCCTTAGTAATAAACAAAAGCCTTTCAAATTTTCCTACCATCCAGAGGAAAGGGGAAAAATTTTAAACGTTAAATGAAAAAACAGGGAAAAACCAGGCAGGGGTGTTTTGCCCCTTAGCTTTGTTTCCAGTCCTGTTTTACACCCTTGAAGGAAAATTTAAGGGGGTTCCCAAAAAGAACTTGGTTGGTACCCCTCCCCCAAGAAAGGGCCATATTTCCCCCCAGGTTTTAAAAAACCCTAAAAGGGAAAGCATTTTGACAGGGTAAGTACGACCCTTTTTGAAACACCTTGAAGCAGTACATAAACAAAGTTTTTGATTCAAAATTTCCCGAAAAAGAGGGAAGTGAAACCCGGGGTAGCCACCAACCTTTAACTGGGTTTTATTGGGTGGTCCTTTGGAAAGACCGTGAGAAGAGCCCTTTTAGAGCCTTTTCAATTTACGACTGGGCCCTTTTTCAAAGTTTTTTTGCTGAAAAAGAACTTTTGATTTAAACTAAGGGAAAAGAACAACGTGTCCACACCAACCACTACGAGAGGGAAACACCCTTCCCAAAGAAAAGAAAAGAATTAAAAAGAGTTGGAAAAGTTCCGGCAACATCAATTTAAAAAAACAAAAATTTAAAAATTTTTAAAAAAGTCACCCCCCAGCAAGGCTAGGACTTTGCCTAATCTAGAAAAATTCGTCCCAAACCCTTTGGGGTAACTGAAAAAATGTCTTACTACCCCCAAAACTACAAACTCCTAATTTTTCCCAAATCGGGGCTAAATTAAGGGAAAATCCCCGGGGTACACAAACCCCCAAATTTAAAAACCCCATTCAATGTTTTTTATGTTTTAAACCCCACAAAAACAAACAGATGAAGGGGCCGAGGATTTAATGTGTTAATATAGGGGGGTTTTTTAAAAAAAAAGAGTTTCCATTAAACCCTTTTAAATTTTAAAAAATAGTGAGCCCCTGATTTGAAAGTTCAAAAGGAAAGGGCCTCCATTTGGGATTTAAAGTAGGGATTTATTTTGGTGTATTGCAAATTGTTTAGTAATAGAAAACTCATAATTTAAAAATTGGGGGAAGAGAGTAAATATTCCTTTTATAGATGTGAGGAGTGTATTTTTTGCATTTGGAAAAAGGGGAAAATTTTTTTAAACAGGTCCCTCAAGACAAGGATTTAAAAAATTCGAATTTTAGGTTTTTTAGGAAAAAACAAGGTTAAAAGGGTCTGGGGGGATAGTAAAAAGGAGATTGTTTGTTTTATTAGGGAAATTTCTCCTTTGTAATTAAAAAATTAAAACTGTTACAAGGTTCCCCAAAAATCTGAGAGATCTGCTTTTTAAAAACATTTTTAAATTTCTAAGAATAAGTTTTTTTCTTCTTGAAGTAAAAGAAAAAATGCCCTAATAAACAAAGGCCCCTTTTTCCCCCATTTTAACCCTTCCCTTAAATAACCCCCCATAAGGATGGGGATATAAACAAGAAACCCCAGGGATGCCTGTATAAAAAAGGGGAAAATTTTTTAAAAAAAGGTTTTTTTTTTTTTTGCAAACTGAGTGATGTAAGGGTTTTTAAAGCAAAACCAAGTGAAAAGGCCTCCCAAAGGGGGGGGAAAAATTTCATTTTAAATCTAGCAAATTTGGGTTTTGAGGCCTAAGTTGGGGTTTCAATAGGGAAAAATTACAGTGGTTTTATTACAAGGCGGACTGCTCATAAATTTAAAAATGTGTGAAATTTAAATGTTTCCCATTGTATTTTTTTGAAACCCCAAAAAAAAAATAGTTTTTTATTTTTGTTGTTGACTTTTGAAATAATTTAAAATCTTCCTCTTCAGGGGGGTAAGCACCCAAAATGTTAGATGAGCTTAAAAAATGTTTAGAAAGACTTTTTTTGATTTAATCCAGCATGGGGTTGGTTTGGGGAAAAAAAAAAAGCATAAAACTAGGAAGTTCCGGCAATGCAGGGGTTTTTGCTTGCAAGGTAATGTACGTCCGAAAAAACCCCAAATGCCTGATTGGATCCCCACATATCGGCCAAAGGGGGGAGAATTGGGGAGCGTAAAATCAAAAGTTTTTTTTTAATTTTATATATTTTTAATATTTCTCTCTTTTCCCGCTTTTCAACCCAAAAATTTGAAACACTCAGGTCCCTTTGGAAAAAGTTAATAGACCCTAACCCTACCCCCTTCCCCCAATTTAGAAAACACATGGCCCCTGGGGGTTTTTAAAAACAATTATAAAGGAATAAAGTTTTTTTTTGTTTTTAGTTTATTAAAAGGGTTTAAAAATTGATTTTAGAACCCGGTCCATAAAAAACAGGGTACATAAATCTCACAGAAAGGGGTGTTAATTAGGGTCCCCTTTCCCCATTTTTGGGCCCAAAATATCTGGTGGGGTGACCCCAAAAGGCTTTACTGATTCCGGGGGGAAGCTAAAAGGAACCCTCTTTTTTCCCCAGTAAGAAGACACCCAAATGGAAATTTAAAAAATTTAAACCACCAAAAAAGGAACTTTGCTATGTTTTTTTAATTTATTTGGGTAAATGAATTTTTACAGGAAAGGGGGGTATAAAAAACCCGAATTTCGTAGGGATGGGGAGACTTTCTTTAGCAAATTCAATGATGATGTTTTTAAAAGCCCTTTTTTTCCCTTTTTACAAAGCTTGCAATTTAATAAACCTGCAAAAAATTTTACCTTCAAAAATTCTTAATTTGGAAACCCGATTTAACCCTCAAAAAAACTTTATTAAAACTACAAAAACTACGGTTTTAAAAAACAGTTTTTTTTAAAAAGAACCTTTTCAATTTTTGTCCCCCTCTTCCCCCGCTCGGCGAATCCGCCGTGGGGGAGATAATTTGACATGGTCACTTTCTAGCGGCGTATACGCGCCGCTAGCAATGACTGTCTATGGCCGGCGAAGTGCCGGCCCCCCCGCTCCCTCGCCCCGCTCCCGGCCACACGGCGTAATTGCGGGGCGGAATTACGCCCAGCAGTTAAGCCGTGTGAACATAGCCTTAGGGTGTTTTCACATGATGGTTTATTGGCACTGGCAGTGTCGTATGCTTGTTGGAAATTTGGCACTTGCAAACGCAGAATTCCGATGAGCAAATGACCCAGACTGCCCGAGGCAGATTTCTCCCTCCTATCCTTTAGTGTTGTTAGTGAGGAAAATGCCTCGAAGAATACTTTGTAGGTGCTGAAAGTTCACACTGAAAATACTGAAGTAAAATCAGTGTCATCTAAACAACAACACTGATTTTACATAGGGTATAATTAAATAAATTTCCTCCCAGATTGGAGCGGGTTCTCAGGAGATCCCAGCACGAACCCTCCCAGAACAACACAAAAAATCATTTGCTGAAAGTACCCTTTAAGGTAGTTCACACGGCGAAGCGGGGGCTACTGTCCCGGCTATATCCCGGGTGTTTTAGAAGTACGCCTCCGCCAGTGCACATTTCCCAAAAATGCTGTGGGGGCGGCCCCATTCCTTTCATTTTCCACGCGCGTAAGTGCAGGAAGAAGGACATGGCTAGTCACATGGCTTACGTATATAAACTTAAAATATACAGAACATCCCCCCAACAGAAAAACACACAATGCCTAGTCCCTTTGTCCCCTCCTTACCTGTCTCCTGTATCGGGGCATTTGGGCATTCGGCAGGAGCTTCCCTTCTTTTCTCTGAGAGGGCTGAGCAAAGGGAAAGTGGTATAAAAAGGGGGGGAATGATGCACCCCCAATCCAGATTTCGGGGAAACCATAACAGCGCTTTATGGTAAAGCAGCCCCTGCTGACTCCGTTTCACCAAATCCCCTCTCTTACCCCTGCACTGCCACTTGAGCGCCACATACTCTGTCCCCCCAAGAGGGCACAAAATATAGGAGGCAAAGGGTTAATTTCTTCCCCCTCTGGCTTTTTTCTCTCCCCGAAAAAGGAACGGAAGTAGAGGAGGGTTTTTCCAGCACTTCGCACAGGGATCCAACTTATATTTTCATAAAAAAACGCACTTTATTGGAAGAAATTGTTTAAAAAACAAAGTTTAAAATCAACAGCATGGTTCACACGCGTTTTTAGGGAGCCGGAATGCTTTGGCTCTTAATCGTAACATACCAACACAATAAACGAAGTCTCCTTAAATATCACTTCCTCAAACAATCAGGTAACAATCACATGAATTTAACCCCATAACTCCTGTTTTAGCTTCGGGATAACCGCCTAGTGAGTACTGCTAGTAGTAAATCCCTATTCAACACAATGTACACTAGCCTATCCAGTGTTAAAACAACCTGCAGGACTCTAATAAATGGTAACATAGGATCTAATTTAATGGTTTTTGAATAGATGTAGAGTAAATCTGATTATAGTTTAAGCCCCGTGATATCTGTGTGTCCAACAACCAAATCCCAAAGCTTCCGCTATCTTTATCCGTTTGTTTTCTATCCCCACCCGTCGTAATGGTCTGCCACATATTTTTTCATACACGCTGGGACTTTAACTGTATCCAAACAATGCCTGATTGGCCATCTCTAAAATGTTTTGATGCCCCGAGATTTTACTAAACTGAGTGCGTGATATCATACAGGATGTTCACTGAATTCTTACATTTAAACTCCTTCGTGGTGCATCAAATATATTGTAGTCTACACATGATTCACACCAAATCAATGAAGACCACATAGGTACTAAGGGTGACAATAAAGAACTGTGGAGATGGGGGAAAATTTTCTTATGGATGAACAAAGGGAAGAAAAAACAATTGCTTTTTACATATATTTACATAAACCGCACCTACTTGTCATCTCCACACTTATATGAGCCTTTCAAATCAAGCCATCATCCCAAATTTCTACTTTTGGAAGCAGAAAAAAACAGGCTAGGTGGAAACAATATTCCCAATAGTGCAATCTCTTGTTAGATAAAAATTTTGCAACCTTTGGCCAAAAATTTGTTTAAGGACAGGATCAGTGTGTGCAGACCAGGGAGATATTTATTTGGAATAATTTGCATAATTGGGCTTGGTATTAGTCTACTAAACTGTGGAGGAGAAAACCTACAGCCATTGTTTACTTAATCTTTTTCCTTATCCCCATGGATATAGGATTATCCCTATCAATGGTTCTACTTCTATTTAAGGGCTCCCTGTATATTCCACTTAGTTGTCATACCTCTTTGTTTTTAATCAGTCTTACTAATATGAGAACTTTCTGTTCAAAAGAATAATTGTCACTGCAATTCCTTCTAGCCCTAAAATGAACTCACCAACCGGGAGGTTACCTTACAACATGTTTACAGGAATGACAACTATTGCCTCGTAACACACTAATATGCCAGATTAATGGCTTCCTATAGTGATTGAGTGTGTATGGAGACCAGTTTTAGAATCTCTGATCCTTTAAGGTCCAGGAAGGTCCCATGCTAAATGCTGTCACTGCAATATGGTATGAAAGATAAATTAACTGAGGAGTTTTGTTATAGGTATACTCCACAAATTTTGCGTATGGACGTGGATGGGCACCCTGCGGGTGGCCCTATTGCTCTTGTTTTCTCACCATCATTAGCCAAATTATTCCGTTGACACTGGTGGGAGGAGGCAAGTTCATATAATCGCTAAACAATAGAATTTGCGTCCGCGAACATTTTTTGGTACTGGGCGTTAATAATGATAGACACCCTGTTCATGTGGCAGGGTGACAATCCACGTCCATAAACCACAATTTGTGGAGTATATCAAATACAAAGTAGAAATAATGGAAGATGGCTTGATTTGGAAAGGCTCATATAAGCGTGGAACAGTACGGTGCGTTTATGTAAATAAGGTGGTAAAAAGCAATGTGATTTTTCTTCCTTTTGTTACACAAACATCTTTCCCCAATCACACAGTTTCCATTAATTGTCACAAGTACCTATTTGGACTACATGATTGTGGTGTGAATCAATGTAGACTTCAATATATTTGATGCACCACGAGGAGGTTTAGAATGAAGAAATTCGTGAACATCTGATCTATGATTATTCACACACTCACCCAATTTCGTAAAAATCTCGGGAGACCTACAAAACTTTTAAGAGATGTCCATCCAGTGCATGTTTGGATACGATTGTAAAGTACACAGCTATTGAAAATGTGGCCAGACCACATTCGAGGTGGGGATAGAAAAACACGGTTTAAACAGATAGGGAAGCTTTCTGGATTCTGGTGTTGGACACCAAGATATCCACGGGGCTTAAACATAAATCAGATTTCTCTACATCTATTAAAACCATAAATTAGATCTATGATACATTTATTAGATCCTGCAGGTGTATTGAACTTATGGCAGTGACATTGTGTGAATAGGGATTTACTCTCAGCAGTAAATCACACTAGACGTTTAACCCGAAGTAAAAACGAGGAGTTATGGGGTTTAAATTTCAATGTGATGTTACTGAGATTGTTCTGTGAAGTGATATTTAAGGAGACTTGATATGTGTTGTATGTTACGATAAGAGCCAGAAAAGCATTCAGGCTCGAAACGCGTGAACCATGCGGTTGATTTTAAACTTTGTTTTTTAAACAGAGTCTTCCAATAGAAGATGCGTTTTTATAAGAAAATCTAATTGGATCCCTCGTTGTTGCGCAAAGTGCGCTGAAAAACCTCCTTCTACTTCCGTTCATTCTACTTGGAGCAAACCAACAGGCCTGTTGCTATTTCCCATGGACACCTGCGCTTGATGAGGAAGGGTGCGGACCTGGCTTATACTACAAAGACCTATTGGTGAGCGTTTCCTCGTTTTTCTTATTGCTATTCTCTCCCCACTTACAGTATTCTACATGCTTTCATATGGATTATTTTTTTATTGAAGTGGCTAAAAAGTGGGGGAGACCATCCCCCACCCAGAAAATAAGTGGAGGAGGAACCAGTCCCTCCATAACCCCCCATAAGTTACACTATGCAATACCTGCTCACCTATTTATCCCCATTCCACCACTACCATTACCCTCACCCTCCACTGCCTTCATGGTGCATTCTGTCCCGCATCCTACTTCCCCTCCAACCTCCACGTGGCTCTTGTCTACCGCGACCCCCGGGTTCCCCCCCCCACCCCCCCGCCACCTGCCACCACCCTTGCCTTTACCACTTGCTTCCTGGCTCCTCCACTTTCTCTTCCAGCCGCATCCCGCACTATTAGCATGGGAGATTTCTTATAACATTCATCGATACACCCACTCCCACTACTAACAAACTCCTGTCACTCTCCTTTTTCTTTGCCTCCCCACTGGACCCTCTGAAGCCACTCACACATACGGCACACACACTGGACCTCATCTCACCTGCCTTTTCCCCCTATCTAACCTCTCAAACTCTCCTCTCCACTATCTCTGACCACAACTTGCTCACCTTCTCCTCCATCACCACTCCACCTAGCCCCTTCCCCTGCACCAATCTAGACTCCCTCACAGGAACCTACAAAACCTCAACCCTCACACTCTCTCTGACTCCCTTGCACCTCTCATCATACCATATCCGCATTTGGCTGATCCAGACGCAGCCACCACATTCTACAACAACACAAACACCTCCACTCTTGTTGCTGTCCGCCACTGCTCACACACAACAGAACCCGCAAAATGACAGACAACCTGGCACACAGACTCCACCAAACAGCTGAGCGAGCTTGGAATAAAAACCCACTCCACCGACGACTTCACCTCATATAAAGAATCACTAAACACATTTAAATCCCCACAGCCCACCTCTGTACCTGCTCATCACTTTTCCCCTCTAACTTGCTTCTCTCCAGTTTCACTCCTGACAAGCTCTCCCTCTTTACTGTCCAAATCGAACCTCACCACCTGTAGTCTTGACGACGACTGGCCATCCCACCTCATCCTCGACCCGTAGTACTTGTTATCATCCCAGTCCCTCACCCCATCACTCAATCTATCAAAACCTCTGCATCTTCACAATCCTACCTTTAAAATGCTACCAAACCCCCATCCTAAAGAAACCATCTCTTGACCCCTCCTCACTGTCCAAACTATTTCCTCGCCCCATCTCACTGCTTCCATTCGCCTCTAAACTCCTTAGCAACACATCCATCTTCAACTGTCCTCCCCTATCTCTCCACCAACTCTCATCCTTGACCGTCTACCAATCGGCGCTTCGTCCCCACCACTCTACTGAAACCGCTCCTAACCCCAGGGTCACCAATACCTGTACACTGCCAAAGCCTCACGCCACTACTCCTGTACTTCTCCTCCTAGACCTTTCCTCTGCCTTTTGACACTGTCGACCATTCACTCCTCCTCTCACACTCTCGCATCACCTCCTCCCCTCTCCCGCTGTCTGTTGGTGTACCCCAGGGGTCAGTCCTGGGCCCACTACTCTTCTCTATCTACACCCTCGGCCTGGGTCAGCTCATAGACTCACACTGGCTTTCATAACACCTTGTATGCAGATGGATACCCAACTCTCCAGCTTCGGCCCATAAAAAAAGAAAAAAAATATCACCTCTTCTTCCTCCCGGATCCCAGACTGTCATTCCTTCCATTTCCTCATTCTTCTCCTCCCGGCTCCTAAAACTAAACCTGGAGAAAACTGAATTTTATTTATCTTCCCACCGTCCCACTCTATCCCCCTCCACCTTATCTCTCCAATTCCACTGTCAATGCAACACTCACTCACCAGCACCACAGGGTCCGCTGCCTTGGATAACTTTGACTCCAATCTGTCCATTCAAACCGTGCATGATCCAAACCCTCAGCTCTGCCTGTCACCTCCACCTAAAAAATATTTCCCGAATCCGCTCATTTCCTTAACTCTGAAAGCACATAATGCTGGTCCATGCCCTAGTATCTCACGCCAGACTACTGCAACATCCTTCTCTGTGGCCCTCCCCAGCTACCACCCTCGCTCCCTCCAAAGCACATCCTTAACTCTGCCTGCCCGTTCTGATTCACCTCTCTCCTCGCTCTCCTCTCCTCTCCTCTCTGCCGATCCCTTCACTGCTACCCATTGCCCAGCGAATCCAGGTTCAAGCTGGCACCTTGACCTACAATGCTCTCCATAAACCTCCATATATCTTCTGCTTTCTATCTCTAAATACCTCCCCTCACGCAACCTCCGCTCCCTCACAGACCTTCTCCTCTGCTCTCCTCTTATCACCCTCCTCACATAACCGTCCTCCAAGACTTCTCTCGTGCTTCCCCCACACTTTGGAACCTCCACTGCCACAACACCTAGACCTCCCCCTCTCTCACTAGCTTCAAACGTAACCTGAAAACCAACCTCTTCAGGATCGCCTATAAACAACATTAACCGTGTTGCACTGCTGCCGCCCCATAAACATGTCTGCCCACTCACCTCTGTCTCTTCACCCCTTCCCTGTAGATGTAACCCCACGGCAGGGACACTCTCTCACTCTGTACCAGTTGTAATCACTTAATGTCACTTTTGTCAAATTGTTTGACCAATGTTATCTTATGTCACCCACCTGTAAATGTACATCTCCGGCCGCGCCGGAGAATCCAAGGGTGCTCCAGAATAAAGATAATAATAAATAATAATAATAATAATAATAATAATAATAATTAACAATAAAGTGGACCTGCTGTATCCAGCTTCCCCTGGCTCTCCAGGCTTACATAAGTCTCACAAACCCTGGCTTGGACCTGAGAATGTGGGAGCAGTCATCCCCCACCCCCCTGCCTCTTTGACTGTTCCCTTGAAAACCTGATCCGGACTAGTTGCGTTGCAAGCATACTAAAATACATGTGTCAGTGGCTTATCGCCACTGACACCAGCAATAACTGGTTTTCACTTCACCAAGCTAGGGTCCTTGGTGACATGTAAATCTGTCCACTGATAAAGACATGAACAGTCTATCATTTTAAGGGTAGGGTTAATATTAACATTGAAGATAGAATATCAAAAATAACTCCAAAAATCACATTGTATTAATTATATAAATTTATTTGCAGGTTTTTATGAGAGAAACAAGTATTGATCCTCAACCAACCAAAAAGAGTTCTGGCTCCTACAGATCAGTTAGTCAGTCAGACTCTGACCTCTATAACATGGGAAAGACCAAAGAACTTTCTAAGGTATGTCAGGACAAGATCATAGACCTGTACAAAGCTGGCGAATGGGCCACAAAAGTAAGAACATTGGAGTGAGAAGGAGACAACTGCCTGGTGCAAAGTAAAGAAAATGGAAGAAATAGATAAATCATTGTCAATCGACATCGATCTGGAGCATCCAGGCAAAACTCTCACCTTTGTGGGGTATCCTTGGTGATCATGAGGTAAAGTGAGAGATCAGCGCTAAACTTCATGGGGGAACTTGTTAATGATCTCAAGGCAACTGGGACCACAGTCACAAAGAAAACCATTGGTAACACATTATGCCGTAATGGTTTAAAATCCTGCAGTGTCCGCAAGGTCCTCTGGCTCAAAAAGGCACATGTGCAGGCCGTCTGAAGTGTTGCCCAATCATCACTTTGGAAGATTCTGTGAGTGATTGTGAGAAGTGTGCTGTTGGAGTCAGATGAGGCCAAAAATTGTGCTCTATAGCATTCAACTCAACTCGCCTGGATTTGGAATAAAGAAATTTACTGCCTATGACCCAAAGAACACCATCTCTCACTGTCATGCATGGAGTGGAAACATTATTTTTTTGGTGTTGCCTCCTGCTAATAGCACAGAGACAACTTTCACTAGCATCAATGGGCAATATGGATGGAGCGCCATGTAGACCACGAAAAATCCCAAGTGACAACCTCCTTCCATCCCGCCAGTACATTAAAAATGGACTTGTGGCTTCCCAGCAAAGACAATGACCCAAAACATACAGCGCAAGGCAACAAAGGAATGCGAAAAAGAAGACGAACATTAAGGTCATGGATTGGCCTAAACAGTCTCCAGACCTTAATCCCATTTAAAACTTATAGAGGAGTTAAGCTTTGATCGCCAAGCGCAGCCTAAAAAACTTAATGAATTTTGAATGACTGGAAAGAGGGCCAAAAATTTTTCCGACATGTGCGAAAAAACCCCATCATCAACTACAAAAAAAAGTCAGACTGCGTCTTTCCAAAAAGGTTTTTGCCACCAAGTATTAAGTCTTGTTTCCAAGGGTCATAAAAACTTATTTTTCATTTCAAAAAGGGAAAAAAAAAATTAAAAAAATTTTATACAATGTGATTTTCGGATTTTATTTTGGAATTTGGGTGACATGATGACGCCATGTTAAAAACCAAAAATTTCCCATATATTGAGAAATATATATATAATATAATATTATATATATATATAAATATATATACATACACAACATTTTCTAAGTTCTAAAGGTGCATTCAAAGGCAGTAAAATAAAATTTCCCCGAGATTTTGGAAACACCCATTTAAATTTTGCACGCAAAAAAAATCAAATCAAGAAAGTCCAGAAATTAAATTATGTGTAATAATGAGACAAGACACAAAGAAAAAAGTATTGAAGACATAAAGAAAGATGTGTAAAAAGCTATGTTAAGTCATTGCACCAGCTGAAATCTTTCAGTAATTAGAAAGCAATCCTGCCACTTAGTGAAAAATAATGTCATCTGGTTCAACTGATGGCCTATAAAAAGGTGTCTAATTACCAAAGTGCTACACAAGAAACATTCCATGATGGGTCAAACCACTGGGTAGTCTCAAGGCCCTCACTATCTTATTGTTGCAAAACATACTATGGCATTAGTTGCAGAAGAATTTCTAAATTACTGAAGGTATCAGTGAGTGCTGTTGGACCTTTAACCAATATTGGAAAGAACATTTTTTTTACCATAAACCGACTATGACCAGGTGCTGTCCGCAAGATTTCAGACAGAGGAGTTAAAAGAATTATCAGAAGAGTTGTCCAAGAGCCAAGGACCATATGTGGGGAGCTACAGAAAGACCTGGAATCACCAGGTACAATTGTTTCAAAGAAAAGAATAAGGAATGCACTCAACCACCATGGCCTGAATGCACACTGACCATTGCTGAACAAAAAGCATGTTCAAGCTTGTTTACAGTTTGCTCAACAACATTTAGACAAGCCTGTGACTACTGGGAGAATAATGTCAGTTGAGATTAAAATTGGATGCCATAATATACACCATGTTCGGAGGCCAAAGGGCAACTGCATATCACCCCAAAAACACCATACCTACAGTGAAGTATGGAGTTAAGAACATCATGGTGTGGAGCTTTTTTTAGCATATGGCACTGGCAAACTTCATATAATTGAAGGAAGGATGAAAGGACAAATGTACTGAGACATTTTTGATAAAAATCTGCCATCTACCAGGATGATGAAGATGACACAAGGGTGGACATTTTAGCAAGACAATGATCCAAAGCACACAGCCAAGGAAACTCTCATTTGGTATCAGAGAAACAAAATAAAGATTCTGGTATTAAAGTAAAAATGAACCTGCTGTGTATACCTGAAGTAACTCTATCTTTCATTTTCTAAATTCTAATGTCTGTTGCTTTAACTTAAGAAATAAGTTTTAATTTTTATTAGCTTAAGAGTACAAGATCACTTGATAAAGATGTTACTCTTAGAACAATGGTCTACTGAGTTGTAAAACATCTGTGTGGTTTAGCTCTCTGAGAATAGTGTAAAAGGCCTTGAATTATAGATGTCTTCTTGGTATAATGTTGCAAGAGAATACAATAAAGAATAAGGGTGACATGTATGAATCTTGGCACTGATATACCAGTTCTAAATTGCATTAAGATAGTATAAACTGTGCCAGAATGTATGAACCTGTTCCTCTGCAGTTCATACCATTACCAGTTTAGTTCCAATACGACAACTCAGACAGACCACCTTAACTTTGAGTTTCCGGGTGTTCCCAACTGTTTTGGCCAAAGTTTGGCGTCAAAAAATCATAAATGTTTTTTACTTCTAACGAATTGGTTCCCGGATTTTTTTTTTGGCCACCTTGGATTTTTAAACCTGTGTGAGTCAATTGCTCTCCCGACGTCCAGCTTAACTTTCCCAAAAGGACACTTATGTGTTGAGTGGCAGTTGCCTAACCACTCTGATACTAGAATGACCCAGCCAATCACCTGACCTGAATCCAATAGAAAATTTATGGAAGAATCGGTCCAAAGAAAATTCAATTTTCTAAGCTGAGTTACAAACCTCCAATACCACTCGGAGATGTGTTTGTTGGTCCCACCCCACTTAGTTACCCATACTAGAAAGAGATGGTCTTGCTGGACTGAATCTAGATTCTTTAATTAATCTAATAAAAGAATTAGCTGCCCCATATTGCTACCCATAAAAACAACCAATTTTTACTGAAATTTTTTACTAAAAAAAGGGAAATTTAAATGGGGATGTTGGTTTTGCTGTGAAAAGCTGAATTGTATGATATAAGGGAAGACTTAATTGACGTCTTATACTCCCTTTATTTTTTTAAAATGTGCAAAGGATATTTTTACGGGAAATGTATTTAGGAGGCTCTTTTTAAAGTTATATTTTTTTCCGGTTTTTACAATTGACTAATCTTTTACCCATGCCCGTACTTGATTTTTTAATGTTTATTTTTTTTTCTCAAAATTAAAAAAAAAATTAAATTTTTTAAAAAAAAAAAAAAAAAAATTTAAGGAAAAACTACCCTTAAAAAGGAAGTGTTTTGTTTTAAATTTAAACTTTTAATAAAAAGATCACTAAAATATGGGCCCCGAATTTTAAAAAAACATTTGGAAATGTACCCCTGCGTTCTTTTCAAGGAAAATTTAATATTAGCTTTAAAGAAGGGACCCAAATTAAGGGGAGGACGTTTTGATGCAGACAGATATTGTTGTAGAATTCTCCATCCAACTTGTAATGACAGAGCAGTTGCTGATAGATTTCCAGTTTGGTCAAGTCTCTTCTGCAAATCCACCCAATTTCCTGATACAAATGGAAGGGGAAGGAGAAACAGTATAGATTTTGGGTTGCACTCTCCCTTAACTGCCCTTACCTCACAGTGGAGTAATTGCCTGGAAAGGGGCGGCCCCACTCAAGCCATGGCTTGCCCTACAAAGCCCCTAATTGCTAATCACAGGTCCATTTTGTTTCCCCCTTTAAAAAGGGTTCCCCCACAGAACTTAAAAAGAGCAAAAAATAAAAAATATCATGCTCCCATACAGATCCAGGGATAGTACAAAATGCTTTCAAAGTAAGATAAATAAACAAAAATTTCAAATCCGTATGGGGGGAAAAAAATAGAAAGTGTGCTACCCTATTTGATAAAGACCAAAAAAAAAGTGATCCCCCCTTTTAAAGTCTTCCACCAAATTTCCCTACATCCCTGCATTTAAAATGGTTTTTCAAGTTCCCGTTTTTCAAAAAGCCCCCATGTCAGGAAGTGTAGTAAACTGAGTGCCGGCTCAAAATGAAAGTACGAGCCAGAGCAATGAGGTAGAGGAGAGTTTCCCAGTAACATGACCAGAAACAATAAGATAGAGGGGAGTTTCTTACTAAGTCCCAAAATAACCCCCGGTTCAAGGGGAATGGTTTTCTCCCCTATTTCTAGGATTGATATTATTTTGATAAAAAATATCCACTACAGCCTATAAGATAATTATTTCCACATTCAAACTTTGAGCTAAACCCTACAAATTCCCGACCAACCCCAATAAAAAATGCAAACAGCCCAAACGGATTTCAGTCCATATCAATATTGAACTAGGCACAGTCATGTGATATAGTGCACATGATGATACCACTAAATTCTGAATAGTAATATCACAACCACAGAAAATGGTTATACATGTAAATTGCATATGATGGAAAGCCCTTTTTTTCTTTTTTTCTTTTGGGGGGACAAAATTTTTTATTAATCCATAGTCAGTCAACAGGCCGCCATATAACTAAAACCTTTGTATGAAAAGTTAAAGGTGGGCAAGGAAGAGAACACAAATAGCATACATGTGGACAACATATCCTGAGGTCCCGAGAGGATATGTTAACCCCTAAGGCCACAATCTCCAGATATATGATGTACAATGGGGCCATTAGAGCCTCACAAGACCAGATATTAGTCCCCTATTCTGGGTGGTCCAGAAGTGAGTATGTTAATAAAGATGTAAAGTCAATGTCAATGTCGATATTTAGTAGCATGATAATTAAATAAAACAATTGAATAGCAATACCTAATTTCGTCCTTTTGGTTGTAAACTCTCTATGCGGAATATCCATTCTGCTTCTCTATGGAGTATTCTGCGATCCCAGTCCCCGCCATGAGGTGAAGGTCTAATCACTTTGATAACACAGAAGCACAAGGTCTTATAATCACCTCCACGTACCTCATTAATGTTTAGAGCTATAGGGGTATCACATTTGTGCTTAATATTATATGTGTTCCCCTATTCAGCTTCTTAATTGGCATTTAGTTTTGCCTACAGAGTCCATGAAACCATCAGGATTTGAAGAGTGTTTGTGTGGAAGAAAGAGCCAAAATCCCACCTGAGCAATGCAGGGGACAAGTTTCTCCATACGGGAGGTATCTTGGAGGTGTTATCACCAACAAAGGTTTTTGTATGAAGCATTAAATTTATTTCCGTAAGCATGTTCAATAATTTTTCCCTGTGGCCTTTCTTATCATTACACATAACCTAATTTATGGACATCTATGGTTTGATTTATTTGCCTGTGTGAATTGGATGAGTTGTTTCCAACATCTGGTGAGAATTTCATGTCAATAGCACCTTTAGAAATATATGTACTTAGAAAATTGGTGACCTGTTCCTATTCCACCTGCTGTGTGTATATGTATGTATACAGTCAAGTCACATTAATATAATACCTATTACCATACCTTATTATAGCATCATGGAAAATAAGCGACTTGGAATCTGCAGAACATCACGTGCTATTGTTGTGAGAGGTAAACGTCAGCTATAAAAGTGCGTGAGGGTTGACCAACAGCTACAGTGGAGCTGCTCACTGTCAAAATGAACCAGGGCTCTACCAAAAAGGTCTCTAAAACAACAGTTCAAGGAACCCTACTGTGTATGGGGCTCTGAAGAAGATGGATAGTCACTGCACCTCTGCTAATAAAGTTGCATTGGCAAAAAAAGACTTCAGTTTTCACATATGACCTCTGCTGATTGCAAAGGGATGCCTTCTAAAATGAGTGATGCTTTCTGCTTTATCAAATGAATATACATAGCTGTATCAGGCAAAAATCATCAGAAAACACACACCCTGCAACTATTTCTGGAAGAACACAAGCCAGTGATGGCAGCGTCATCAGAGAACACACACCCTGCAACCATTTCTGGAAGAACACAAGCTGGTGATGGCAGCGTCATCAGAGAACACACACACCCTGCAACCATTTCTGGAAGAACACAAATTGGTGATGGCAGTGTTATGGTTTGGGAATGTTTGCGTGGCATTCTCTAGACCCACTCATCCATGTGGAATGCACCATCTTCTGATTTGAATATGAATCCATCTTTGCAGATCACTTACACCCATATATGCGGATTGTCGTCCCTGAGATGGATGGAATTTTCCAGCAAGACAATGCAGCATGTTACATGGCTAGAAATGTCTGGCATTGGTTGGAAGAGCATGATCAAGACTTCCAAGTACTACTGGTCTACTTGAACCCAACTGAGCTCCTATAGGACTACCTCAATCATTATATTTGCTTTATGGATCCTCGCTCTCTCCAGCAGCTGTGGGATGCAGTCATCATGAATACAGATACCTGTGAGCCAGTCCATCTAGTTGCTTTATGTGCTGCACATGGCGGAAACTATAGATATTAGATAATGGTCAATATAATGTGACTTGACTGTGTGTGTATTCCCTGTGGAAGAGAAGGGACATAAGGGGCCCACTGTAGGAAACAGGGAGTGTGTGGCATTGTTTAGGAGAAATGGATATGAACTATGTATGATAATGAGAAGGATAGAGAGCAGTTTGCTTGTATCAAGTGTCAAATACTGAAAGGGGGACTTCAAACAGGAAGAGTAGAAGCAGCTTAACTTTTAGATATTGCAAAGAATAAAATACTAACATAGCATGATTTGAATCAGAGGGGGAGGGGGGTTTAATAAAAATTAATAATTTCATCTCCACAAACCTACAAAACAACCTCTGACTATTGTTGTTGTGAAAAACAATTCTGTTAATATAGAGAAGGACACCTGTTTGCAAACATCAGGCTTAGTCTGGTATTCAGCTCTTTAAACTAATGAAATGATTGTTCCTGTTTTTAATCTTCATACAGGCAGAGCAAAGTATACAGTTTCAGCAGTCAATGCACAGTTAAATACTAGTTACCATGTTACCTTTTCTAATCACTTTGGTTTACCCTAGGTATCAAACACATCACTCTACAAGCATTTAGCAGGGTCATTTGAATTTATGCAAATAATTCCCACCGCAGCCACAGTTACTACATGTTCAGTAAAGCAGGAGGTACCTTAATGATATGCCAAACTCTCCCGCTGGCATCCGCTGCTCAGATGCTGCATAATTTGTCTTAACCCTATTGATGCTAAAGAGGCTTTCAAAATGTTACAGATCAATGTACTGCGGGTACCTGCAGCAGGAAAAGATTTAATGAGAAGTGTAAAATATGGAAAGCGACTTTTTCCTAAATATTAGAGTAGAACGACCAAGGGGATTTTTTTTTAGATCTTTACTGCCTTACTGGTGTGTTCTGCTAATATCACCATATTTGTAACAGTAATGAGGCAAGTAGAAGTAGCAGGACATTTAGCTTCTAGTTATAAGACAACTTCATTGTCCAAGTCACATTGTATTGTTTTATATCGGTGTCATAAAACTTTTTGACTTCAATCAATTACATGTCCCTAGGCCCCCAGCACATAGTACAATAATCATAAAGACAAATACATGTTTGCGCAGGTAGAGGAGCAGTGCAAGACTCTGGCTGCTTTCCAGGGTGCTGGAAATGAAGGCTGTGTGGGTAATTTGATCAGATTCTGTTAGAGGCCGTTTCCACGGCACAGAGCAAATGCCGGTCGGATGATGTGACTGGTATTTGCTCTGTTTTGGGGCCGTTTACACGGCCGCAGGGGGACAGCTTTGCGTTGAAAACCCCTCCCCTTTCGCATTGACCCGTTCATGTTCCACCCAAAAACCGGGCGTAAGAATGAACATGTTCAATATTTTTCGGACCGCCGGCGGTGTAAAAAACTGACGGAAAATCTGTGCATTGGGGACCGCTGCACGGATTTTCCATTAAGGTCCGTGATAAAGTTTGACAGCCGGTTTACAGATGGCTTTCAAAAATGAAAAACGTCTCTAAAACCGGCTGAAAAACCTGCCGTGGGGACATGTCCTAACAGTTTTCATAATTCAGTTTTAAGACCCCAGCAGTGTGTTGTATGTTGCTAGATATTCATCACTAACCCTACATTTATTTTGTGGGTGTGTTTATCTTGGTGTATGTATATATCTCTTCTTCTACATAGCTGTTATGCATTGTCTCAAATCAAATGCTATTACACTTTCTAGTGCTCTTTTCAATTGGCTCAGGTTAAATTTCTTTGGTTCTTGACAGGTTATAGGTGAAACTTCCACTTTCATGTTTATGCATATTTTTATCTGACTTCATCATCTTTTTAATTTTGTTTTTAATCTCTCTGCTTTTATCTGAACTGTTCTGGTGTCTAAAACAAGGTTCTTCATTATTTCCTCCCTAAGGGCTTGTCCCCATGGCACGGGTTTGCGGCCGTTTTTTCAGACGGTTTTCGGTTTTGAAAGCCGTCTGAAAAGCCAGCCGCAAACTTTTCAATGGATCGCTATGGAAAACCCGGTGGTTTTTCAGACCGCTGACGGTCCGAAAAACATAGAACATGTTCATTCTTCCATCCAGTTTTCAGACAGAATATGAACATGTCTATGGCACAAAAAACGACCGGTATTTGTCCTGTGCCGTGTAAATGTGTTTGTTTTAGTAAATAGGTTCCTTGTGCAATAACAGTTGTGGAGCACCTTCTCTACTAACTCTGTGTTGTGCAGTTTCTCTGTTATAACTTTTAGAATTAAAGTACCAAATTTGTCAGTTGGGTGTTACCAATTGGGGGGTGTCCCTGCACTGTTTAGCATTGTCCAAGCAGTGTTAGCAGAGTCAGTGTGTACAGGGACACAACCTTTTAAAATCTGGAATGGTAACACCCATCTGACTGATTCAATATCTAGAAGGAATACCAGAGGAACCACACATCTCAGAGTTATAAGAGTAAATGCTCCAGAATTGTTATTTCACAGAGAACATAAGGATTTACTGAAACAGACCTATCAGAAAATGTCACATGTCCGATTTAAAGTGACATCCAACTTTTGGACAAAACAGAAGTGGCCAGCCTACCTCCAAACTTTCTGCCGCTCATCCATCCAGAAAAAACATAGCTTCATCCACTGTTGCAAGTCCTGGACAACAATAATGATAACCCACCAGGAAAACTACATTGGATTTACCACTTTCATCTAGAGTGTTACTTTAATTTTTAGTTGTTATTTAGCAAGATGATGCATTGACAACTTTGGAAAGTCATGACATTTTTTTAGTTTCTTGCTGTAGCTGCAAGCTGTCATCTAAGTTGGGACTCTCACGGGTCATGATCTGATGGCTGGTTGTTTGCAGTAAATAAGAGCATTTGAGACCTTGTGAGGGTCCTTGGTGAAAACCTGGAAATTTTTTAGTCTCTATCTCACTGTCAATTGTCAGTCTTAGATCTCATTGAATTCACATAATCCTTATAGCATGAAGTATGAAACAGGGATGGAAACCAGATATACTAATAATATATCTTTCAGCATTATATACTGGAATAATATTAAAATTTAAAATATTTAGTTTTTATATTTTCAAAAATCCTGTAAAATAAATGAAATACACTAATATTTTCAAAAATCAGTTTCAGTTCCCAGTTTAGGGAATATATTTTTCCTTACTTTTTTTAGCCGTACATTTATAAATCGGACTATTCAGTCAATAACCTAAATTAAGGATTAAATAGTTAAAGCAATGATACTGGAAATGTACCTAAAATAGAAAGAATAATATTAAAGGCCTTGAGGGACTACATTTTTATTACTTTGAGATAGAATACATTTGAGAAACCTGTTTGACAGGTGGATGCATATGAGCTGGATTTTTTCTTATTTAATATAAGAAAAATTAATATTTACCTGCTCATATTTGCATCTACTGCCGCTCTGTGCGATAATCAGATGCATTATTTTCAACTATTATTATTTTCAGATGCTTGGATTTGCTGCCCACACAATTATTAAAGAGATTTATCATTAAAAAGCTATAATCACATTTAACTTGAAACCCTTTACTTTACTGTCGCATTTTTTTCTGCTAAGTGCGACGTGGAAAGAAATGTAAACCTTATCTTCACATATCAACAAGAAACTCTAGCATGAGGGGAGGGATTAATCAGTACTGGCAAAATGTATCACTGTGAAGGTCGATGGCTCAGAAGGGGTTAGATATCTCATTGGGGAGAGACACCTTGTTGGTGTGTGGAGATTTAATCGCCTTTTACACTCCACTGGGCATTTCAATATTTCAAAAGCTAATGGGAAGAGATCTGAACTCTCTAGTGTCCTCTATTGGATGTAGCAATCCTCAAGTCACATGTGACTCTCTGAGCCTTGCAATGTGAAAGGTATTTAAATAATTTCGGTTTTGTTCATCTGCATACTGTTGTTTTGGGGTGTGTTGCCCCTCATCAGTGCAGAGTAGATGTTGCTGGCTGGCTAGTTGAGAGGCATTCAGTGTGGCTCAGAAGGGGTGATGTATCTCACTGGGGAGAGGGGCCCTGTCGGCATGTGGAGATTTAGGGCGACATGCATGTTTTTTGGCGCCCAGGCGCCAATTTTATTGAGCTCATTAGTAGCGTATAATGTGCCTGAATCTATGAATTTAGATTTCTAGTTACAAAGCGGGTCATAGATTTCTAGTTACAAAGTGACACTTCAGGCTCAGGTAAACCACTCTTATAGTGGTCTACCTGTTACAGCAGTCATGCGCCTGGAATTGCCGTACTAAAGCTATAAATGTGTAGAATCATATGGTTGTAGAGCGACACACCTCCAGCACGCCTCCCAATGTCAGGTGCATTACTAAGCGCTACGGGTGCTTTATAATGCGTCTAATTTTGGAGTGCGTCTGCTCATACATGGAGCGCACATGGCTGCTACTACTGGCACAGCCTGTACTACTGGCGCAGCCCCGTACATAATCTCCTCTTACTTTTGTAGGACTGTGAAAGAGGAACAGATTTGCAACCTTTTGAACCTTCTTTCCCATGCACCACCTGATGACTGAAGTAAATTTATATAAATAACACGATTATGGTATATTTTTAATAAATTTCGCACATTTTTTTACTTTTTTTATTCACATTTTTTCTAGATGTTTAAACACATAATTTTATCTGTCTCTGCAGATTTTCTTAATAAATATCTTCTTATATATATAATCACAGCAGGAATATTTGCAGTATCCTGTGCACAAATGGGGGTTTTGTGGCCATGAACGTAGACACATATGCAATTACATTCTGGAGTACATGACTATGCACACATGTACTCACTGTGACACAAATACACACATATAAAAATGGTATAACACATAAAAACACATTTACACCTATGAATATATTTTCATACATACACTGTGACATACAAGTATACACACATTGTGAAATACATGTACAGTGGTCCCTCAAGTTATAAATAGCTCAATATACAATATATTCAACATGTAATGGTCATTCCTAGGGTATTATATCTTGAAACCAAACTTAACATACAATATTACAGACACTGCTGATCTGTGGCACATGAGATTGATGCTAGATCCAACTAACTATCATGAGCATTTTATTTGTAAAACATCTGTATTAGTGAAGAGCATGCAGTGATTGGTGATCTTGTAGCTCCTCTTTACAGTACAGTGAGGTACCACATGTTCTGTACTGCTCTTTACATGTGCGACTCATTTGGGCACCTGGTGAGGGCAGCCTTATTTTCTTTTTTCTGCTACAATACGTATAAAATATATGACCCAATAAAAGCTCCTACACTTAACACAGAAAGAGATTTCCAGCTTCCAGCAGCTCTTTATAAAGACTTGCTTTATCTTTATCAGTTATTTACTTATGTTTCTTTAACTGCTTGCCGACTGCCCACAGACTGTAAGGCCGTGTTCACACGGCTTATTCCCGACGGATTTGTGAGCCGTATTGAGCTCACAAATCCGCTGTGAATAAGGGGCGGGGCGGGGGCGGGGCCAGAGCGCAGCGGGGCGCCGCTCCCGGCCCCATAGACAATGTATTGTTTACGGCGCGTCCGCGCCGTAAATAATGTGCATGTCACTTTCTCCCCCCGCGGCGGATTCGCCGAGCGGGGAGGAGTAACGGAATCCACTTTTCCCTATGAGAGCAGTGGATTAACGTAATGACAGGGACGGATTGGCGCCGTACTGAAGCGCAAATCCGGCGCGGAGTACGGCGCCAATCCGTGCCCAAATAAGCCGTGTGAACGAGGCCTAAGAGTATGTTCACATGGCGTATTGCGGCACGCATATTACGCGCCGCAATACGCCGGGTGCTTTGGAAACACGTGCTGATCAGCGCATCTCTCCAAAGCACGGTGGGGGTGGCAGCCCGCTGGCCCCATTGACATACATTGTTTGCGGCGCGTAATTGCCGCGACAAATTGACATGTCAATCCTCCCCCCGCACGTACAATACAATCGTGTTGTACATGTGGGGAAACAACACATAATCCATAGATCTCCATGAGAGCTATGGATTACCGTAATGGCGGCGCGCATTTCGCAAGTATAACGCGCAATATGTGGCAAAGTACGCTGCAAAATGTGTGCCAAAATAAGCTGTGTGAACGTACCCTAAACATCCAGGCAGTGGCAGTTTACCTTTGCACAGATGTTCTGGAACGCGGCATGCCGAATGCAGAGCTGTATACTAATTGTGCAGCTGTACGACTTTCTACTGAGAAGACATGGATGGTTTGTTACTGTCCCTGTCTTACCAATTACTGTAAATACAGTGCTTAATGAGCGCTGTATATACAGACTAGCAGGGAGCTTCGCATCTTGGTCATGTGACCACCAGGACCAGGTAGTCACAGATCCTGCTAGGCCTTAACAGACCAATATCAGCTAAGCAGTAAGTACAGATTGTTATTTGACCCTTTATTTCCACTGTATATCAGCAGCACAGTAGAAATACATCAGCCCCAGTTACAGGGGGAAATCAGGAACAAAAAATAAAACCTTATGGGGGCACAGAATGTAAAATAAAGTATTATTAAAAAAAACACATTAACAGCTCAAAATCCAACTTTTTATATGACCTTAATGTCCGTGATGGAAAAGTGACACAGCTACAAAACTTATTTTAGTGCTAGTTTTGCTGTTAAAAAAAAAAAATTAAACAATGTGAAAAAAGAGTTTAACATTTCCCTTCCTATAATAAAAAAAAATGTAAAAATGACATCGAAATAAATTATCACAGGAAAAAAGGTGACAAAATTAGTAGAATAAGGGAGAGAAAGTGTTATAGCGTTCAAACCTGCATGTACATAGGAAAGGAATTATGTACCTGGTCAGGAAGAGTGGTTAGTGGCCCAGTTAGGAACTAGTCATCATTTTGGTTTCAACATATAGGGCCACATTATAAAACGTTTAGCCTAAAACTCATTTTTTGCCCATAATTTACATGTGTAAAAAAAGTGAGTTTTAGACCAAAACATTTTTCATACAGTGGCCCATAAGATTGCCCAACCAATTAATATTGGTATTTTAAGGGCTACGAAATTTTACCTCCCTCTCAGGCGCACTTTGTTGTTTTCAATGCTCCTTCCACCTACGGTGAAACTTCAACTGCCCATATAATGGCAAAGCAATTGCTGCGTTTTTATTTAGTCACCCCAGGGGGTACACTGACCCCAACGCGTTTCAGGTATATACCCTTGTCACGGAAATAAACATTACCAAAAGGTCTGTTTTTAAATGTTTTGATTAGGGGGGGGACTTATAACTCCACCCCATCCCGTCATATCCCTCATTAAAACATATACAAAACAATGCCAAATCTACCCAAAATTATGCATACATAATAACTTTTCTTTAAAACACCTATTTTTCTCTAATAAATCGGGGAAAGGGTCGCCTCATAACACCCAACGGTACTCTTGTTTCCACGTGTGTATCCACTGCCCTCACCAAAGCAACTTTTCTCTGCCAATCTCCACCATTCGTGGCTTCCCCCCATCTCCAATGGCATAGCAAGAAAGCTATCCACTGCGCCTGCTGAGCTCCACAAAGTGTCTAACCGCCCCCGGAATGAAACATTCCCCTTCTTAATCGGGGAAGGTGTTCCAAATTCTTATTTTTAAATTTACGAATACGCTCCCCAAATATCCCTTGTTGCAAGGGGTAAAATGTATAGAAAACCCATATGACGCTATCACAATTTAAAAACCTTTTTTTGTTTAAAAACTCATCCATTATTTTATTACTAGTGAACTTTATTTTTTTTGAGTATATTTACACGTACCCGAACGTTGTTTTCCACATGGAAAAAACCCCCTATTGGGAAACCAAATTTGCACTTTTTTTTTTAGTTTGAAAATTACTGGGAAAATGAACAACCTAGGTTCATTACTTTTAGGGACCACAAATACCCTCATCAACAATGTCTGCCAAAACTGAATCCTCCTCAAATATTAATATTTTGAGAAAGATTTTTTTGATCATTTCATAACCTGGCTAAATGGCGAAAAATACAACTCCCTTTGTGTGGACTGCCCCATTTTTTTACATTTTCGCGAATAACAAATATTTTTGTTTTTAAACCTTGTTTTTTCCCTCTTTCCCCCCCAAATTTTTTTCCAGTAACCCCTTTTTCTAAGCCCTTTTATTAATTAACATCCTTTTCCCAATCTACTTTTTGGGTGCGGGCCCGCTCTATAACCCCCATAGGGATACATCTGTTTTATGTGTTTTATGACAACTGTCTGCACCAGGATAGTGTTCCACTAAAAGCCTTCCTAATAGGACGTAAAAAACCCAGATTTTTTCTGATCACCTATAATAAGAGACCAAAAAGGGGAATCGATACTGATACATGAGAACGTAAATCGCAGATTAAATCTTTTCAATTTAAATGCGCAACAAAGTCGTTGGACGTCACATCACCCCCCAAAACCATGGGGGAGGTCATCCATGTACGCCCAACCAGACATGTCTTGCAAAAAAAGATCCTAGAGCAAAAAAGGGGCTATCCCCCACCACCCATAAAAAATTGCTGGGGAGGGAGGGGGCAGTAGCCCCCATGGGGCCCACCCCAGAAGCTGTAAATAATATTGCCCCAAACAAATTTAAAATAATTTTTAAACAAAAAAATTTCAATATTTTCCCAAATAAAATGTTTTGAGTTCTTCACTAAAACCACTATTGTTTAAATAAAATTCTACGGCTTTCCTTTAAAAAGTTTGAGGATACTTGAATCAGACTATAACGTCTAAATAAGCCAAGAATATTTTCCTCCCATTTAAAGTTGGTAAATACTTTGAGTACAGCAGTGCGTCTTTCAATATCCCGGGGGTTTTTTGAAAATAAGGGGTTTAAGAAAGACAACCCATTTTTTTCAAGGGTGCGTAAGACTATCTACTACCACAATAGGGCGCATACAGGGGGGAAAAAACCCCCCTTTTGCACCTTAGGGACCCCCTAAAAAATGGGGTTTTTTGGATATTCAACCCTCATATTCTTTTTTGTATTCGAAAAGACTCCCAACAATACCTTCCTCCAATAGTTTAAAGCAAAATTAAATTTTAATGGAAGTTAAAAGGGGAAAAATAACCCCTAAATTTTTTTGTCCTCAAGGGAAAATAATATTTGTTTTTCATAGAACCATGCCATGCAAAATGGGCCCCCCCCTTTTCCGTTTTTTTAATAATCAGATTCCCTTTTTTTTAAATTATTAAAAAGCTAAATATTCCTGGCGAGAAGATTGATTTTTTAATTTTGGTACTTTAGTCCTTTCAAGAGTTTTTTTTAAATCCCCCCATTTAATTTGAATCATCCATGGCTACCATCGGATTTAAGCGGAAAAAGGGGGGTTACCACCCTGAACAAGGGCCCCCTCATCATCTTGATCCCTTTCCTCGCTGAATTCTTTTCAATGTAACAGGTTTTCTGCTCTTTAACATAAACCCTCATATTTAATACTAGGGCCTGGCCATTCTATCCTTTTAAATGCTCCCCCGCTTTTTCCCCCTTTGAAAAAAACTTTCACAATGAAGTCCTTACAAATCGTTTATTCCAATAGGTGTCAAAAAAAAAGAAAACCTTGGGAAAGGGGAAAAAATTTAATCCCTTTTTCAAAACCCTTAGTTTTTAGGGGGTAAGTAAGTAGGTGTCAAAATGATAATGCTGCAAAGTCCCCTTTTTCCTATAGCATACTTCTTTTTACGGTCCCTTCATTCTTTTTTCTATGGTGCTTCTTGCCTCCTCTCTTCCTCGTTTTTGTTTTTTTGTTTTGATTCCTGCTCTCCTCACAATTACTCACCCTCTTCCCTAGTCATAATCATCAGTAAAAAGTCTTTTGATCTGTTCCCATTTGCCCCTATTTTACATCGGGGAAACTAAATTCTTTTTTTTCCCCTCTCCCCATTGTTTTTCTTAAGAAGGGTCTAGGTTCTTCTTTCTACATCCAATTGTAAACTTTATTTTTTCAAGTCTTGATATCTCTCCCCCGGGATTTGATTTTTTAATTTCCATAATTGTAGCTTCCAGTTTACTAATGTTCTTATTATTCTATCGTTATTTTTTTTTTGGGAAATTGTGCTCTGTTATTCTTGTAATTCCCCTAATGGGCTTTATCTGTTTTCCGTATTTTCCCGTAACTTTTTTTACTCAAAGCCCTAAAGTTAATAAATTTAATAAACATCGAAAAAACTGAGTTCCATTGAACCAAAAAAAACTTCGTATACACAAAAGAGGGGAACTTTTTTTTCCTCAAACCCCTTGGGATGATTTTTTTTCTCCAAATACATTTAAACGAATTTTGTCCCACCAAGTTTGGTTTTTTGATTTGCACTTTTTCAATTTAGCAAACAGGAGGGATTTCTTTTTTTGGGTTCCCCAAAACGGGCCCGTACAAGTCCCAAAAACCTGTGCAATTTTTCTTCTTTTTATCCATGGTATACAGCAATACCAAAGCTAAAACGGGTAGAAAAAAACTTCATACCCCCTGGTTTATTTACTCCTGGGTTTTTTAAAGCTACGTTTTAAAAAATGTCCTGGGGGTGGGGCAGACAACTGTGCCGAAAATAAGCATAAACAAAACCCTAGAAGGAATTTTGGGACTCACCACTTTTGAATGTCTTCCAATCACCTGATGCCCCGTATAATGTGAGCACTTTTACTCCTAAACGCCCGTGTAAAGGGCTCTCGGCAGGGGGCCAATCCAAAAGAGCACGTTGGAAACAAGAGTACCGCGGATGAATTATAGAGGGGACCTTGCCCTGATTTTTTTAAGAAAAAGTTTTTTCAAAAAAATTTAAATGTATGCATACATTGGGTAGATTTGGCATATGTTTTGTATAATTTTTTTTAACTAGGGGAAAGACGAGGATGGGGTGGAGTCATAGTCCCCCCCACTAATCAAAACTATAAATCAACACTTTTTGGTAAATTTTTTTGCCGTACAAAGGCTATATACCTGAAAAGCTTGGGGTCAGTGTAAACCCCCCGGGGGTGACTAAATAAAACCAGCACATTGCTTTTACAATTCCGCTGGTGTTTTAAGTTTTTTGCTCTTTTATGGTTGGACCCCTGCCGAGATCCAATCACCGGGCGTTTAAGGAGTGCAACTGCTACATTTCTACGGGAGCATCAGGGGCATTGGAAGACATTAGAAATGGGGGAGTCCAAATTCCTTCTATGGTTTTGTTTTTTCCTAAAATTTGCCTTTCCCCCAGCAGATAGCAGAACGAAAACATAAGATTTAAGTCTACAAGCTTGGGGAAAACATGGTAAGTGTTCAAGAGGACTTAAGGCACAAAAA
>JAODAL010035667.1:0-42670 GCA_025379985.1 Phyllomedusa bahiana
CCTTTCTACTTCTGAAGGAATAACTCCTTTTCTATTATCAAGTCTGGGGGAAACACCACTATTAGCAGGGAAACCTTTATACAGTGATTTACTAATCCAGAAAGGGGACCCCCAAGCATCCTACAGGGGCCGTCATCCCTAATCTAATGGCTTAAACTTTAAAAGGCTTCCCTTTGGGGATACCCCTGCGGATGACACAGTAGACAGAAAATCACAATTTAAAATGTCATCCCTAAACCCCAACATTTTCACCAACTAAACGGCTTCATCGGGGGTTAGAGGTCCGGCCCCCATGTGGTCAAAGCTCATATACATTTTTATTTTACCCCCCTTTCGGGGCTCCAAAATTAGCCACCAGAAAATCAACAAAACCCCTCCCCCTCCACTTCCTGCATGCTACTGATAAGGTGCTCTGCCGTATTTGTTTTGTAAATAATATTACTCAGACAAAGCTCCCCTCTCCTAGGGGCTTGCCCCAATTTTGCCAGCCCCCCCGCCCGCGATGTATCAATGGAGATCTCTCCCCACTAATTTGCAGCAGGACAGGGTGGGGAAAAAAAAAGGCTAAGGATAACGTCCCCCCCCGGGCCCCAATGAAAAATTTCATATAAAAAAATATCAAAAGTATAACAAAAAGTACTGAGTAAAAACCATAAATAATGGCCCTATTTTTTCCAAATAACCACTAAGTAATAAAAACCAGAATCCCAAGGATAAAAATTACCAAAAATTTTAAGACCAAATACTGCCACACATGACCCCATATCACCACCCTATAGTGACTGAATAATACCACCCAAAATATACCGCAAATCATACCCCCATAGTGACTGAAAAATCCCAAAACGCCATTGAACAGATATAACAACCACATAGTGACAATAATACCCCCACCCATGACCACTATTCCACCACTAGGGACTGAATAGCAAAACACCCAATCACCCCACATAGTGACGAATAAACCCGAACCCCAATATCGCCACCAAAAGTGATTATAATATCACAACACCATGAACAAAAACACCCCCACCATAGGACTCATAATATAAACCCATGACACATATCCCCGCCACATAGGACTCAATAAAAATAATAAAAAATGACCACATAGGACTGAATAATCCCAGAAATTATGCCCACGATCACCCCCACAAGTGACTGTAAATACCCACATATGAAAAAATTTATCACCACCACTTGATGAATAATCCCCCAATGCAAAAATCACCACCAAAGTCCCTGAATAATACCACCCCCCCATGACCAAAAACACCACCAATAGGACTAATAATTCACCACACCTTTATGAATATAAACCATACACCTTGCACACATATAATGTTTTCAGTTCAGGTACTTTAGTGATACAAGTGACATTTTTTCCAATGTGTCGTTGACTTTTTCCCCTTTTTTTCCCTTCCGGCCATCCACCATGTGACTTCTCCCCAACACTCGTCCCTCTGATTTGGCACAAATATCTTTGAAACCCACTTTTCCCGCAAAAGGATAAAGTCCCCTCGAAGAGGTATAGGTCCCCTCAGAAAGGGAATTTTATAGGCCCTCAGTTGCAGGTACATATTGGGCCCCTCTTTTGGCATGTATTATTGGGCCCCTCAGTTACAAAAATATATGGGTTTCCAAGGCAGGTATGTATATGGACCCCCGAGGAAGGTATATAATATTTTTTCCCCAGACAGGTTTTTTATGGGCCCCTTTGGGGAGGTAATATTGGGCCTCTCAGGGAGATAAATATTTTATAAAATTTATATAAATATTTATATAATATATATAATATATATATAAATTTTTATAAATTTAAAATATATAATCATGCCCCCCTGGAAGTCAGGCAGATTTAGATATTATGCCTGAGGGGCCCCCTATATGACTATATCTGCCCCAGGGGCCCCCAATATCTAAATTCCTAGGGGGCCCCTGTTTATTATATTTGAACCAACAAACCTGCTTGTCTAAAAAGAGGGGGGCCTATATTTTTATTTATTATTTTTATATATATATTATATATATTAGGCCCTGCCCCCCTTTCTTGGAAGTAACGCTTGGGGGGGCCTCAGGAATTAGATTTTTTGGGCCCCTCAGGGCCGATATGGATAATATAGGCCTCTCAGGCAGGCCAAAATAATCCTATCGGCCGAGGGGCCAATGTTATATTTATATATTTTATAATTAATATATATATATATAATTTATAAATATATTACACACCGCCAAAGAGGGGGCCATTTAAAATCTTATCTGCCGGGGGGGGGCCATAATATTTATATATGCGGGGGGCCCCCCAAGCGTTACTATCTTTGTAAGGGGGCCCCAGGGGCCTATTACACATACATTAAAAAACTATTTTACAATAACATAATATGTAATGCGTGTAATATATTATATAATATATTTGTAAGCACTTTGCTTAGGCTTGGACGCCCTCATGGACCGTCCTGGGGGGTTCTTTAACTCCGGGATCGCCGCTTCTGTAGGGGGAAAAGGCCACTGACAAGGCTTTTTTCTTTGCTTCCCTGTTTTATTCTGCACAGGGGAAAACATATAAAACAAAAAAGACCAAACAAAAACCCCAGGCCCTCTGCCCCTAAATCCCCCCAAATACAGACCCCGCCTACCTCCAAGCCACAAAACACGGGTTTCCTCACCATATGCGTTTTGCTTCCCCTTTAAACCCCCGGGGGGGAGACCTCTTTCCCGCTCCACTCTTATCAGACCACGCCCCCTGATCACCTAGAGAGACAGGCTTTTTATAGGCCTTGTAAATCCTGGAACCGAACCTGGCCTGGAACGTGGGGACGGCCTCCCACCCAACACTGTGACCGTCCCGGGAAAGGCAACCCATCAACAGCCGCATAGCAGCCATCCTAGTTACACATGTCAGTAACCTATGGTTACTGACGCCAAATGGTTGCCTTCCCCCACCGAAACCAGGTTTTCAGTGGCACGTCGGTAGCAGATCTCCTGCTGTACGCCACCTAGTGGCAGAATCCTGCGACTGTCCGAGGTCGGTCAGCCAATATATATATATATATTATATATATATATATATATATATATATACATATATATATATTATAATATTATATATATATATATATATATATATGTTCCTGCCCCCCCCCCCCTTACCTAGATAGAAATGCTGGGGGGGGGCTGCTGTAGAAGGGAGGGGGCCCACGCTTTAAATATTTAATAAAAAGCTGCCGGCAGTGCTTTTACAAGGTATGGGGGACTTGTTGGTGGAGAGGGGCCCGTGCTGGGATCCCAGCGGCGCTCTATACATTCACACTTACATGTCCTGCACCGCTGGGAACGGACTAGCTGAGTCCCTGCTCTCTCTGTCTGCGGGCGGGACTTTTTGAGCCCTTGAAGCCCTACCCACTGGGGGTGGGGCTTAATTAGGAGCAGCTCAATACACCAGTGTGGCCCCGCCCCTAGTGGGCGGGGTCTCACGGGTTCAAACAGTCCCGCCCACAGACAGAGAGAGCAGCTATTCCGTTCCCAGCGGCGCAGGACATGTAAGTGTGAATGTATGGAGCACCGCTGCGATCCCAGCACGGGCCCCTCTCTCCACCAACAAGTCCCCCATCCTTGTAAAAGCACTGCCGGCAGATCTTTTTTGTGTGGGGCCCGCGGCTGTCACCTGCGTATTCTGGGGGCCCACCGGAGAATTCTCCTGTGCTCCGGTGGGCCACTCCGACACTGAGTTCACCCAAACCTCCTACGTGTAGCTTTTTTTAGGCCTAATTAATCCTTTCGACCTATTTCCCTCTGTCACTCTTTAAAATGTTCCACATTTTGTCCTGGGAATAATGGTACCATTTTGATCAAAGTGTTGGGCCTTGGATTCAAATAGGAACGGTTTTGCCTGATCCAAATTTTGTCATTGATGCTGGTTAAATTGTGTGAGCAGTCACTTGTCTATTTCTATACATGACAGTGTGTGTGATCAATAACTGTTACACTTCCTTTTTCCTGCCTGGGAAAAAGCTGGTGATGGGTCGTATAATTTTCTTGCCATTGGCAGAAAATTTGGATGAGGCCAAATCAGCCCTTCCTCAATCTGAAGCACAACACTAGTGTCTGGTTTTTTATTACATATTAGACACATCATTGCATATAATAGGATTTGATGCAATCTGGATCACAAAATTTTTATATTCAGATATATTTAGTGGGAACTGTAGTGAAAAAAATAAAAATATGCATGAAAAATTAATCTTTCACACAGCAAATCATAAATCACTCTTGGACCATCCAGAAGCTTGTGATGTATCAGACTACCGCTGCTTGCTCATAGCTCTGCTGCTGTTAGTGCAGATATTCATTGTATTCAAATCGGATAAATTTTTGGATTATGCTTTCCCAAATTATGTCAATAAAAATAAAAGTTTTATTAGCTCGGACATTCATAGTACATTCATTTTTGATTATATCAAGAGGAGGAGAGGTTGACTGTTTTTCAATTTCAGAACTCAGAATAAGCATTGTACCCTATGCCTACCTAAGTCAGTCTTTCTTTTTGCATAATACCTGCACTGTTACATCATTGGTTTCTTATAACAACGTTTTGGTAAAGTAGGACCCTAAAAGGAGGTTCTTATCACTTGGATTAGCTTTAAACATATAGGCAAAGGTAACACAAACTATTACCAAATAAACTGCTGTTCTGATTTTGCTTCCTTTCAGAGCTAGATGTTTTTATCTCCTGCTTGTGTGTTACTTACCATCTCTCTCTGCTGTCATTGCTCTAGCTGCACTGATCTGGATGGCAAGGATGGTGATGTCACTCCCTTTTGTGCTTTGCCAGCAACACAGGAGCTTGTTTATCTATGTTACTGACAAACTTTAATTTAGAACTCTGTAGCCATTTGTCCTACTGTTTCAACACTTCTTTCACCAATGCCCCCCTAACTGACTCTAGTAGGAATAGCAGAGCTGAACTGTCAGTCACTGCTGTAGAAGTATTGTGATCCACGGCACTCAAACCCATTTAGCAGGTATGACCCATTTCTTTCTCCACCACTGCACTACTAGCCTGCTGACCTGTCTCTTACTGTTTTACTCAGCTCCTCCATCCTTCCCCTATAAGTTCACCTGCCTTACCCTCATCATACATCACATTGCCATTACTTTCACCTGCATTCTTCACCTTCCCATTATTTTACCCTTTGGTTTCCACTCCATCCTTTCTCTCTGTATATTATAGTCCCTTTTCTTCACTTGCCCATCTTTATCCTCTTACTGCATCTCTATAAGTCTCTATCTGGATATTGTGTACCTTATTTTCCATCTGACCACCCCTAACCCCCTATTGCCTCTCTGTATACTTGTTTTGGATAGTCTTATTTCCTTCTCACATTTTTTTTATCCCACCCACTAATTCTAGCATTTCTTTGTAGTCTTACTTTATCTCCCACTCCACTTTTTTTTACAGTCCTGCCTTCCTCATACTAGTACATCTATACACATTCACAACTACCTACCCTTCAGTCTTATCTTCCATACCTTTTACCTTCTTATTACTATCCCTTACTCCAAATTTATTCCATTCCGACCTTTATTTTTTATATATATTACATCTGCTTATTTGCAGTCTACTCTCCCTCTTAATTTTTTCCTCCCCCTCCTTTTTTCCACCTTTTCTCCTTTAGGTGTTTTTTTCTTGTTTGTTTACTTTTCCTTCTTACTATTTGCCTCTTTTATACATTTTACTTCATTTTTACTCCATTATTCTTTTACCACATCAGTAATCTGGTGCTATTATCATTACAAATGTCACTTTATAAAGGCTATACTTCCAAAACATTGTGACCTCATCTGCGATCCACTTTTTGGATCTATGTAAGGTATACCTGATGCCAGATTTTTGAGAGGATCGTACTTTCAGACGCACTTTATACTGATTTAATGCGCCTAAAAACTATTAAAATAGCATGTCAGACGCGATGTAGAACATGAACATTTACTCGAACGAACAGTAAAATGTTAGGTTCAGCTCCAGTTCTAAAAAATTGTGAAGTTCGACACAGCTATGAGACAAAGATATGATATGAGACAAAGCTATGAGACAAAGATATGCTATGAGACAAAGCTATGAGACAAAGCTATGAGACACTGCTATGAGACAAAGATATGCTATGAGACAAAGCTATGAGACAAAGATATGATATGAGACAAAGCTATGAGACAAAGATATGCTATGAGACAAAGCTATGAGACAAAGATATGATATGAGACAAAGCTATGAGACAAAGATATGATATGAGACAAAGCTATGAGACAAAGATATGATATGAGACAAAGCTATGAGACAAAGATATGATATGAGACAAAGATATGAGACAAAGCTATGAGACAAAGCTATGCTATGAGACAAAGCTATGAGACAAAGTTATGCTATGCGCCGTAAATTACAATACTTACGGTGTATGGACTTTTGGTCTTTTCACCCGCGCACCCACTATCTACTAGGGGTGTGTGACCATTCCATGATTTGCGCAAATTGAAGCACATAGCATATCATTGGTAGTATATGTAATGCGCCTATTGAGGCGCATTGCGCACAGAGGCACATAACATATCATTATTAGTTTATAGGCGATAGTCCCATTACATAAACTAGTAATATGTTATGCGCCTCCATGCGCAATGGGCCTCGACAGGCGCATTACATACACTACCACTGATTTACTATGTGCTGAAATATGCGCAAATCATGTAATGAACACACACGCCTATTAGATAGTGGGTGCGCGGGTGAAAAGACCAAAAGTCCATACACCGTAAGTATTGTAATTTACGGGACTAAAAGTTGAAGGTTAATTAAATATACATTTTTTATTCATTCATAAGTGGAGTATAACACGCATAAAGACCTCCGTAATGGGCGCATTATGTTTACTATGTAAGGTATACCTGATGCCAGATTTTTGAGAGGATAGTACTTTCAGACGCACTTTATACTGATTTAATGCGCCTAAAAACTATTAAAATAGCATGTCGGACGCGATGTAGAACATGAACATTTACTCGAACGAACAGTAAAATGTTAGGTTCAGCTCCAGTTCTAAAAAATTGTGAAGTTCGACTCGAACTTAACTTTTCTCTAACGGTTCGATCAACACTAGCTATGAGACAAAGCTATGAGACAAAGATATGCTATGAGACAAAGCTATGAGACAAAGCTATGAGACAAAGATATGATATGAGACAAAGCTATGAGACAAAGCTATGAGACAAAGCTATGAGACAAAGATATGCTATGAGCCAAAGCTATGAGACAAAGATATGCTATGAGACAAAGCTATGATACAAAGTTATGCTATGAGACAAAGATATGCTATGCGCCAAAGCTATGAGACAACGATATGATATGAGACAAAGATATGCTATGAGACAAAGATATGATATGAGACAAAGCTATGAGACAAAGCTATGAGACAAAGCTATGCTATGAGACAAAGATATGCTATGTGCCAAAGCTATGAGACAAAGATATGCTATGTGCCAAAGCTATGAAACAAAGATATGATATGACACAAAGATATGAGACAAAGATATGATGTGAGACAAAGATATGATATGAGACAAAGATATGAGACAAAGATATGATATGAGACAAAGCTATGAGACTAAGATATGATATGAGAAAAACCTATCAGACAAAGCTATGCTATGAGACAAAGATATGCTATGCTATGTTGTGCTATGCAAAACGTAGCACACACGAGATTTATGAACCCACATACGACAGGTTCATACATACTCAGCAACAACATACTGTCGCATTCTACACTCCTCTACATCGATTTAGAACTGGCTTCTTGGTGCCAAGTTTCATACATGTCCCTCTTAGTGCACATATACTGTATATAGCCAGATCTGATGTAAAAAGCAATTTCTTGTGCAAAATGAGTATCACTTATAATCAGTAATATACTGATAGTTTGCTAAAAAGAAAACTTGTATAAGATACCTGCATTGAGCCGGGCACACTTGAATTGCTTACCTATGCCAGTCTTTTTCCTGGATTTTGGAGAAAATTTGTCTGTTATTTTTCTTCTCCTGCAAGAGATTCACTATTATTACATGCTGTCTGCATTTAAATGTACTGAATGTCTATGACAACTATACTCTACTGAGACTTTTCTTCAACAACCTTCCTGCAAATGGGAGAAAATTGCATATCATTTCGAAAGTGTGGGCTGTTAAGGGCTTTCTATCTGTGCCAATGTAACTGTGCGAATTTACACTTTATTTTTTGCGTATGTATCCAGTATCTTGTTTTCCTTTTTCTCTGCTGCCAGACATTGTACAGATGGTTTTAGAGCTCTGTATACACAGCCTCCGCCAAGTCCTATTCACAGTCTGTATTTTTTCTCTTAAGTTATGGTTACTATAATTATGTTTCATTCCGCTATTCATGATCTGCTCTTTTCTTTTTTGCACATAGATCCATTAAATTTCTTATTCATCTAAATGTCCAAGCTAAATTCTTATGTGTCCTTGTATTTTCTACATATCAGTAAATGTAACTGTATTGTGAAAATGTTTGCTGAGGAAATCAGAGTGTCGTTCTATCTTCTAAAAGAGCACTTATTATTTATGTGTAAACAGGATAATATATAAGGTGCTCTTCTTCATTCTATTTTTTGCAACACTATTTTATCTACTTTTATATTTCCTGCATTGAAGATATTATAGAGATTTCCATATGCAAAAAATAACGCTTTGGTTAAGAGTGAAAGTATGCACCACAATTTACTAATGTTACATCAACATAATGTTCAGTTTTAATTTTTGTTTTAGCTGTGCCCTTAATGCGTGTTTCAAAAGTTTTAACTGCTTGTTAGTCATTAGGGGATGAGGAAAAATAGAAACGAAAAACTATTTACCTTGTAAACCCGCTTGTTCCAGTCCCTGTAATCTTGGTGGGTGACGTCACCAATTTTTCTTCACATGACCCTGCAGCTAATCACAGGCCAAAGTGGTCATATGTGGTTGTCCAGCAAGAGACCACATAGGCCAGTGAACAGCTGCATGGTCACATAAAGAGTAAATGGTGATGTCAACACCTGGGATCACCGGGACTGGCTTTAGTGCTGGAACAGGTGGGTCTACAAAATAAGTTTATATATATATATATATACACATATGAGGGCAACACACGCTAGTGTCAGACCTGCTGTTTCCATCGCTGTGTCCCTTATTCTGTAAGATGCTGTAGTTTTAGAGCATTTACCCCTCAAATCTTATTCATGAGTATGTGTTAGCCCCGCCCACCAAAGGCTAGCCCCGCCCACTGACAGTTATTCACATGTTTCTACCTGTTCAAAGTAATAGGTTTATCAGTTGAGGTGGGCGGGTTTAGCCTCAGGTGGGCGGGGTTTGAAAAAAACTGACTCTTTTCATGACTCTTCTGGCTGAAATCTGCAGATTTGAGCATTAAATTCTCAAACTGCAGCATCTTACAGAATAATGGACACAGCGCTGGGAACAGCAGGTCTGACACTAGCTTGTACTGTCCTCAGCAAGGGGAGCATAACCTATGTGACAGGTTCCCTTTAAATCATAATAAAGAAACAGTTTGTTCAGACCCGGTTCACATCGGTGTTTTGGGTTTCATTCAGAGCCTCCGTCTCAGATTCCATCAAATTTAGGGGAACACTAGTGCAGAATGTGGCGTTATTTTTTCTGTTAGAGCAACAGAGCCCGTGCCAGAAACCTGATGGACCCCATTTTAGTCAGTGCGGTCCATTGAGTGGCAGTTGTGTGCATTTTAAATGGATCTGATTTCACCTCTGCAACTGAAGCTCCAAACTGAACCTCTGACGCAGATGTGAACCAGGCCTAAGGCACAGGGGCTAATGTGAGCAGCTCAGTAATAACAGCTGAGATATAGAATCTGCTCACTCTTGCGTGCGTGTGTTCATCACCAGTACTTTGGCATCTACCCAGCTTGATTTTCAGATGGAAAATGACCAGTACTGCTTCTTGCCTGTAAAAACAAATCTATGTTGCAAAATGTAATTCCTATTGGCCATAAAAATAGTAACACATCTCGAAAAAGCAATCAATGGAGGTTATTCCTGCTAATCATAGCTGTAATTAAAGGGGTCTTCTCATGATGCTGCTTCACAGAGTCTCTTCTTCACAACCAGCTTCAGGGACCCACTGGTTAGGCTGTGGTTGGGTCTATAGCAGTGATTGACATTTCAGCTGTTCTATTTCTAGCTAAGCCTGTTAGATGAAGTGGTTTTAACAGCGTTGCACAAGGCTACAGAGCTCTAAAGGGTTAAAGTTTGTCAGTAAGAAAGGTAAACTAACTCCTGTGCTGCTGATAAGACATAGCAGGAAGTGCTAGAACAGAGAGAGGCGGTCTGTAACCAGAAAAACTTGTGTAAACAAGTAGAGTATAAGAACTGCTCTAACTCTGAAATAAAGCAAAATCAGAACAGTAGTGTACAGTAACTCACAAAAGTGAGTACACCCCTCACATATTGGTAAATATTGTATTTTATGTTTCCATGGGACAACACTGAAGATATGACACTTTGAAGTGTAAAGTGGTCAGTGTACAGCTTGTATAACAGTATAAATTTGGTGTCCCCTTAAAATAACTCAACATACTTTTTGTTTTGTTTTGTTAAAAAAATAAAATTGCTAATAAAACTTTAAATTTAAAAAAAAAAAAAAAACCTCAACACACAGCCATCAATATCCAAACCGCTGGCAACAAAAGTGAATACACCCCTAAGTGAAAATGGATAAATTGTGCCTAATTTGCCATCTTCTCTCTATGGTGTCATGTGACTCGTTAGTGTTACAAGGTCTCAGGTGTGAATGGGGAGCAGTTTGAACCACTAGAGGGCGTGTATATGTAGCGAAACCCAACATTATAGGTTTTATCCAGGGCCCATATATGAAAAAATAAACTTTTTTACAAACAATAGGCTATGACTTACCTCCGTTAATATGATGATATGCATCTGTTCCACCTGTTTATAGCGTCGCTGCTTTCCTCCGTGCTCGGATTGCTTGGTCCACGACCATCGGACCTCAATCACGCAATAGAGAAAAGGAAAAATTCCTCCAATCCGGCTTTGAGTGCAAAAACGACATTCATTTATTAGACATAGGTACAAAAGGGTAAAAAGTAGTTAGCGAGTAATGCTAACGCGTTTCGGGCATATTGCAAGTTGCCCTTGTTCACAGCATGCTATGAAAAAATAAGTCTTTATGCTGATGACGCCTTATTATATTTGCAAGACCCTGACACTTCCCTTTTTAATGCACTAGCAATGGTAGAGCGCTTTGGCCAATATTCCGGTTTGAGGGTAAACTGACAAATCTTATATCCTGCCTGTTGACGTATTTGCTCTCACACAAGGTTTCCACACTATCGCTTAAGTAGTCCTCCCACTGCATGTATTTAGGAGTCTCTATTTCTACAGATCCTTTGGAGTACCCAGCCCTAAATATTTTCCCTTTATTGTCTTTTTAGCAGGTGGAGAAGGCTTCTGCACTCTTTAATGGCTTGGATCAGGCTGATTAAAATGGTCTTATTCCCCCAAATTTTGTATATCATTTTTCAGGCTCCAGTATATTTCAATATAGTGTTTTCCAGAACCTGATTGTCATTCTGATTGCCTGAGGGTCATGGAGCTCTTTGTTAAGCCAGGAGGCCTTTCTTATATTCATCCTTTATATGTGCTGTTCTCAACACACTCCAATTCCACACAACTCACAAGGGGCTTTCTGACTTTTCCGGTTTATTAGCATGGCGGCAAGCTAAAAAGCTATTTTACACCTCTGGGGTGGATTAATATACCCCCTTGTGAAATAATACTGATTTGCCTGAGCTTCAATTCCTAGATGTTTCCTTTTGAAAGCAAAAGGGTACTGTATATCTTTTTCAACTATATGTAGAGAGGATATAGTGTTGATAGAACCTGAAGAAGCGCCACAGAGCGAGAAACGCATTGTCCTGTTATATGTTATCTTTATGTAAATAAATCTCTAATCCCTACCTACTTCTAGTGCCACTTTAGGCCTTTAATTTGTGTGCTATCCTAGCACTATATCCTCTCTACATATAATTGCTCCTCATTTCATTTTCACCAGAGCAGGGGAGAAAGGTTGGCAGCTTTGATTACACTACAGTCTCCGGTTGAGTTGCACCTCCAACATTGTGTATTTCTAAGAAACAATCGACTTTGGCCCCTGAAACTTCTAGGCTGGTCTCCCCAAAATATGGTGAACGGGCCACTCAGATGTATATTTTACACCAAGCAAATTATCCCATGGGTCATTTTAACAAATTTTGCCCTGAGTTCCCGGATAAATGTCCGGAATGTCTGCATTCTACCAGAATGTTTTTTCATCTTCTGTGGTCCTGTCCGAAGATGCATAGATTTCGTGACCAGGTTCTCAATTTATAAATGATAGGATGGGATGGCCGGTGCCTGATGACCCTAGACTATGCCTATGCCCTAGATTACCCCTCTTTGTCTGACTGTTTACATCTTATTGAGCTTTTATTTATTACTCGGAAAACAATTGTTCGTTACATGATGTCTAATCATACTCTCACGGTACAGGAGTGGATCAATTCTGTTAACGTCATTCTCCTTTTTAAGGAGAGTGCATTTATCATCATAGGGGATGTCCTGAAATTCTCTACAATTCGGAAGAAAAGGCATAACTCCTTTTAGATATGTTGATTGTTCTTTTAGTACTGGATATATCATTTTGGTCTTGTTGTAATTACCCACAGTGGATGAGTCTCTCCTCCTTTCTGCCTCTTGAGGTCCATCTCCTGTACCTCTTAATAGACCTGACATGCTCTCCATTGTTCATATTTATACTCCTGATTGTACTGTACATTTAAAGGGATTGTCTCATTTCAAAGTTTCATAGGATTCATGAATGAAATAATGCTGCTTTGCTCTGTCACTTCCTGGTCAAGCTGTCTGTAATTACCATATGAGCTCTGTGTATTCAGACTTCTCTGTTTACTATGTTTATCAGTCTAGATTAGCTAAATTACCTTCTACCAGGACAGGAGAAGCTGCTGAGCTAATGTAAACAGTGGAGTAGCTAGTCTTTTGTCTGAAAGATCAGATAAAATCAAGCTCTCACTGTCCAGAGTTCTGTGCTGTGTGATGATGTCACTCCCTGCTATCAAATAGAACAAACAGCAGGGGAGAAAAGAGTACACAGGTCCGTCACTTGGGGAACCAGAGAGAACAGAAGGTGATAAAATCATTTGTAGCTCCTTAACAAAAAATATGAACAATGCAATATATTTGTAAAACGTCTTCAGTTAGTGTTCCCTACATTTTGAAAGCTATTCTTTATAGCGAGAAAACCCCTTTAATGACACAGATGCTATTTGTTGTTTGTTTGTTTTAAATTCTTTATTGTCTTTTCTCCTTTCTGGCATCATTGCCTGTTCGCAACTTTCCTTTTATTATTATACATGAATCTGACATAATTTCACATGTTAAGTACTTGTCAGATATTTGGCTATATCTTATGCAATTGTAATCTGCTTGATTGATCTTCTGTGACATATTCTTAATTTTTTATCTATGATATCTTATCAATTCTGTTACATTTCTGCAATAAACTTCATTTTGTTCAAATAAAAAAAGTTTATATTCTCACCTTCACACGCTCTCATACTAGTCACTAGAAGTTTAACATAGCACCCCTAAGTAAAAATGGACAATTTTTTGCTAAATGTTCCCTCTATGGTTCATGTGACTCTTTTAGTGTTACAAGGTCTCAGGTGTGAATGGAGAGCAGGTGTTCAAGTTCAACATGGCACCTCATGGCAAAAAACTGTCTGATGATCTGATAAAAAGAATTGTTGCTCTACATGAAGATGGCCTGAACTATAAGAAGATTTCCAACTCCCTGGAACTGAGCTGTAGTATGGTAGCCAAGACCATACAGCTGTTTATCAAAATAGGTTCCACTCAGGACAGGCCTCACCATGGTCGACAAAAGAAGTTGAGTTTACATACTCAGTATCATATCCAGAGATTGTCTTTTCTAAATAAACATATGAGTGCTGCCAGTATTGCTGCAGAGGTTAAAGGGGTGAGGGATCAGCCTGTCAGTGTTCAGACCATACACCGCACACTGCATCAAATTGGTCTGCAAGGCTGTCGTCCCAGAAGGAATCCTCTTCACAAGAAAGCCCGCAAACAGTTTGCGGAAGACAAGCAGACTAAGGACATGGATTACTGGAGCCATGTCCTGTGGTCTTATGAGACCAAGTTAAACTGATTTGGCTCAGATGATGTCAAATGTGTGTGGCAGCTTGACCAGGAACCAGATAAGGAGTACAAAGACATGTGTGTCTTGCTTACAGTCAAGCAAGGTGGGAGTATTATGGTTTGGGGCTGCATGAGTGCTGCTGGCTTTGGGGAGTTACAGTTCTTTGAGGGAACTGTGAATGCCAACATGTACTGTGACAAACTGAAGCAGAGCTTGATGCCCTCCTTTCAGAAACAGGGCCGCATGGCAGTATTCCAACATAACAACACACCTCCAATACAACTACTGCCTATTGCTTAGTAAAATGAGGGCAAAGGTGCTGGACTGAACAATTTCATGCCCAAGAGAGTTAAGGCAGTGCTCAAAAATAATGGTGGTCACAAAAACATTAATACCAAAAAAAGATGGGTGGCACCGATATACACTTAACTCAGTTCACTCGCAATTCAGCTGCATATATTGAATTAGCATTCAAATCTTCAGCAAGCCCGTATAACTTCAGTAACTTGGTTGGTGCTCAGTGAATATAGTAGTATCAAGATGTATTCAAAACGAACAAGAAAGATTTTTCACGGCACTCACTCTTTTTCTTCTGAAGCTTCCTTTTTATTAGATGAATGAATAAAAACAGGGAATCGGCACAATTAGCAAGCACTTCTCAGCCGGGTAAACCACTTTTAAATCCGGAATTGTCGCTTTGTAGCTAGAAAGTGCTAAATCTATGACCCGCAGTAGAACAGGTTCTTAGATTCAGGCGCATTCTACGCTACTAATGCGTGCAAAAAAAATGGTGCCTGGACGCCAAAAATCATACATGTCGCCATGTATGAACGTTGTTCCTGAGAGGTCAGTTCTAAATCACTTTAAGGCAGTGTAGAATGCACCAGAATGTATGAAGCTGTTCTTCTGCAGGTCATACATACAGGGCAGTGTAGAGTCAATACCACAAGTCTGGCTCAGGCACCACCTTTACCCTGGTCTGGCTGTTCTTCTGCAGGTCATACATAGAGGGCAGTCTAGTGCCAATACCACAAGTCTGGCTCAGGCACCACCTTTACCCTGGTCTGGTTGTTCTTCTGCAGGTCATACATACAGGCGCAGTGTAGAACCAATACCACAAGTCTGGCTCAGGCACCACCTTTACCCTGGTCTGTTCTTCTGCAGGTCATACATACAGGCGCAGTGTAGAGCCAATACCACAAGTCTGGCTCAGGCACCACCTTTACCCTGGTCTGGCTGTTCTTCTGCAGGTCATACACACAGGGCAGTGTAGAGCCAATACCACAAGTCTGGCTCAGGCACCACCTTTACCCTGGTCTGGCTGTTCTTCTGCAGGTCATAAATACAGGGCAGTGTAGAGCCAATACCACAAGTCTGGGTCAGGCACCACCTTTACCCTGGTCTGGCTGTTCTTCTGCAGGTCATACATACAGGGCAGTGTAGAGCCAATACCACAAGTCTGGCTCAGGCACCACCTTTACCCTGGTCTGGCTGTTCTTCTGCAGGTCATACATACAGGGCAGTGTAGAGCCAATACCACAAGTCTGGCTCAGGCACCACCTTTACCCTGGTATGGCTGTTCTTCTGCAGGTCATACATACAGGGCAGTGTAGAGCCAATATGACAAGTCTGGCTCAGGCACCACCATTACCCTGGTCTGGCTGTTCTTCTGCAGGTCATACATACAGGGCAGACTAGAGCCAATACCACAAGTCTGGCTCAGGCACCACCTTTACCCTGATCTGTCTGGCTAGTTTGCATGCAGGTCATACATACAGGGCAATGTAGAGCCAATACCACAAGTCTGGCTCAGGCACCACCTTTACCCTGGTCTGGCTGTTCTAATTGTTCTGCGCCTAGATTTGGCATCAAAGAATCATAAATGTGTCTAATTCTATGAATGTGGTGCTCACTCATGTTCCCTCTCCCTGTATGCTACCTAGGACAAGTGGTGCCAGGCGCTGCATGTCTGGCTGCAGGGTCACTCGGAACTCCTGGCCAGTACTCACCTCTCCTCCCTCCCTGCCACGTTCCTGCTGGCTGTCATGAACACCCACACCTCCCAAGGCACGCACAGCAACTCAGTAAAATTTAAAGGGCCAGCGCCATTGATTTGTTATCACCAGGTGATGACGCTATTTAACCCTGCCTCTTATTCTTGCCCCTTGCCAGAACCATAGTGTTTTTGAGCCTATGTGAGAAAGCATTTCCTGTGAGTCTAGTTGTTCCAGTTCCTCCAGCTATCATCCCTTGACCACCAATCTTTGCCATCTTCTCAGACTTTCCTGCCTGTCCCTGACCAGGAGCCTGCCCATTGATTTTGTACCATGCTATGCCCCTGGTGCCATTGCAAGCAAGTCGCATCAGGGGTAGCAACCTGGTAGTCTGCTGCCACTGCAAGCAAGTCGCCTCAGGGGTAGCGACCTGGTAGTTTCCCGCCACAGCAAGCCTAACTTGCCTTGTGGCAGAATCTGCTGAATATCGGGACCTACTTAGACTCCACTCCCTGTGGTGGTTCTGAGGATCCACACCTCAGGTCTGCCGTTCCAGTAAGCCAATTGTTACAGTTCCCAACTCATATACAGAAAAGATTGCAGGCCCTTTAAAGACCAAGCTCAGTAAAGAGCTTAGAAGATTGTTCTCTTTCAAGTAACTCTGGGATAAGTGAGACAGGATAACAATTATTGACAGTTATTCTCTATAGTAAGAATATAAAGTGGCATCATTTTACAAAAAATAAAGTCTCTTCTGTAGAAGTTGAATGGCAGAACAATCTCTTAAATGAATCTTACTTAACCTTTTAATCAAGAGCCTTAACTTCCAAGTGGATAGATTTACCCAAAATGCATGGCTGCACTGTGTAAAATTTCAATAAGATAATCATAATGACGGTGAGGCAGAAGCTGTGGAGTTTTTTGGGCAGTTTCCACAAAGGATTAATGATTGACTCCAGGTCAATAGTTTTATCAGTAACTCCAGTGACTTGACAAAAGTTAAAGGTGACTTGTCAACTGTTGGATTTTTAACCAGAGAAGATCTTGGACTGTAATCAATAAGATTATCAAATGCAAATGGAAATCTACTGCTGCCTAGAATCAAACATTGCTATGGTAACTAATTTTTAAGTAATATAAGAAGCTGGACGAGTAAAATGAAGTGGCTAAAGTTCACTACAGTGGAAAGTGGTCCCTGGGTTATAGCTACCTGCTTTGCTTACAGAAGAAGTTGACTTTGAGGCGATACCTTAGTTCTATAAATTTAGACATTGAATGAGATAGAAAATACCTGACTCATGCTAATTCTTTGGTCACGTGGAATGCACAGAAGAGTTCAGTCTTCTTGGTCAACTATACCAACTTTTACTGCATAAAAACACCATTTAAAGGGGTTGTGTCGTAACAGCATTTGACATCATTTTGTGCTGGTTGCCTAGCAGAGCTTGTGAAATAGAGGGGCGTGTTTCTCCTCCCAGCAGGGAGTATCTTCACTCTCTGCAGACATGCCCCACACTGTGTGCACGCTCCTGATGATTCATTGTGTGTGAGCCAGGGGAAGGGAGAGGTTCTCAGCTGTCCAAAACTAAAGATAAGTGCACATAGCAAATGACAAAATGCTGTCCAAAATACGATGGCATTTCAGTATTTGCTGTGTAGACATAGCGTAAGGAATCATTGATATTGAAAAGCTAAGTGTAACTAGATAGTGTGTATCTAAATTTCTCCCTCTCTCTACATACTTTGTAATTAGAATGGGCATTTGACATTCAGGACTATGGGAAAGATGGGTGATTTTTTTCTCTCTCTCACATAGTGATATATCCTGCAGATTATTACACCTTTGACCTCTACAGATCTGCAGAACAAACCTATACGCTTTATGGGCGACATGTATGAACAGGGCTTCACCAGAAGTCTAGCGTCTTTTCAGCTCGACATCTAGCGCAGCTCCATTCACTCTGTTTTTAAATCTCCCGCGTACCAATATCAGACACATTATAGAGCGCCTGCGGCACTTTGCAATGCACCTGATTTTGGGGGGTGTGCGTGAGGTGGGGCGCACTAGAACCATACGAAGCTATAGATTTATGTACTGAAGTGTTTGGTACCCAAAGAGCGAGACCAGATGTAAATGGATGGGTTTAGTACAAGACCAAAATGGAGACAGCCCTGTTTTGGTTCTGGTCTTCTGGAGAAAGCTGTGCATGTTTGGGTGTCCTTAGGGTAATACCTCGAAACAGCTGTCTGTAGATGAACTTAACTGGTTAGGCTCAAATCCCTTTCACATTGCAAAGCTCCTGTAAGCTACAAGTGAATTGAGGATAACTACATCCAATAGAATACGCTGCGGAGCTTCTCAGCTCCCTTTCCATAAGCCTTTGCTTTAACGCAAAACAGTCAGTGAGGTCTGAAAGGTGAATAAATCCTCACACTGACCAATTTATTGGTGGCTTTCCCCAAGGAGAGAGATTCCCCCTATTAGGGTGGTTAGGTACTTTGGCTGATGTGGTGTTATATTTAGGTGTGGTTAGAGGCCAGTCCTTTTGCGATGTCATGTGCTAGGGTATGGCCCCATTCACTGCTTTGCCTGGGGGCCCATAATACTGTTAAAATGACCCTGACCTTAGATGTTCCCCGCTGCAACCATTCTGATGCCTCCAAGGTCTCCTATCAGTCTCTGTTGGTCCGGCTCCAGCAATGACGCGTCCATTCAACATATGACTGCTACAGCCATTCACTCAGTGCAGTGGTCACCCCAATGATGCTGACACAGCAACACTACAGCCAGCCGTTGGTTGCTTCGGTCACATGCCATGTTGCATGTCATCCTTGAAAGGTGAAGAAATGTTACATAGGAATTGCAGGTATCGCTCCTTTAGTTATTTTTTATTATTGTAAGCCATTTGTTAAAAAAAAAAAAAAAAAATGGGTCTGGAACTATATAAAGACACTTCTGGTTTAGATTTAGTGGCCTTCACCCCTTCTGGAATGAAAACAAGAGTAAAGAATATGTGACATTTCAAACACTACGGATCAGATGGGTTTGATTAGATGAAAAGATATGCTGCTTCACTTAGACAGAGGACTAAAGTCAGCACTTTTTTTCTGTCATCTAACCTAAGGGTCGGAAAAAAATGCTGGTCTCAGAATAAAAAGACAGTTTCTGGTGACTCGAATAACAAAACATCTCTAAATTGGTTTACAAAATTGAAAATCCAGATTTCATTCACTCTACCTGGAAAAAATGCTTTAGCTTTGCTATGGTTTGTTGGTATGATCCTCAAAAGTATGAGTTTGATACAAATTCTCAAACCGCTAAATAGATTGGTCTTCTTTGCCTGCAAGAAAAAATTAATTTTTCTATATACTGTATGACCTGCAAGTCAAAGGCCTTAAAGGGCTTGTCTCACTACAAAGATTAGCTTTCAAATGAAGACTTTTCCAAATACATTGCTTTGTTTATTTTGCTTTGCTGCAGAAGTAAAAGAGATTTTCTTTGCTCTAAGTGCACAAAGGTTTATCTAGTTACCAACCTGCTCTCCCCTTCTCTCTCAGCTCTCTGTCTTATCTGATAGCAACACCACAGGTCGGCACACGACTGCCGGCAGCTTGAGAACAGAGTGTGTTATCCCAATCAAACAAAGGAGATGAATTACTAATTTTGTTTACTTTAGAACAGAGAACTTCAGAGCTCATAGATAAGATCTTCTGCTCCCATGTCAGTGCAATTAGAAGAGTTGTGAATACGGAGCTAATATGCTAATCACTGCTATAGACCTACCCACAGCCTAACCAGGAAGAGACAGGATGCATGAATGTAAAGCTAATTTTGGCTCTACGACACAACATGATAAAACAACCCCTTTAAGGCTGCCCAATTAGCAACTACTGAGCTAAAGCAGACATGTCGGCATTGAAAGAAGAAACTAAAATCTATCTATGCAGACAATACCCACTAAAGAAACTCTGAAGGAATCACATCAGGACATAGTTACACCTCCTGGAAAGTCAGCAATATGTAAAGACCATAAAGTTTCTGTAATGTCTTTATGAGATAGCTGATCCAACCCAACAGCAGCTACAATTTACTGTGCTTTCTATGCACATTTTTCTAGTTTCATTCTGTCTCAATTAATAACTGTGCACTGAGATAAACATTATATAATGCCAGGAACACTGAACTTGTCCAATTAAATACATGTTATATCCTCCCTCTATTAAAATGAAGGAAATCTCTGATCTTGATGGACATTTGACCATGTTCAACGGTTTATTTCTACATAAAAAATGCATAACTTTGTAAAAACTTTATCTTATATCACATTTTACTTACATAATTTCTCATTGACTGCTCAGACAGAACGGTAAATTCAGTGTTCTGTTGGATTCCTGTTGCTAGAGAGCAGTGCATTGTGGGAGGTAATAGATACACACTAAGGCTATGTGCACACGGCTTAAACTGGGACGTATCTCCCCCCGTATTTCACACTGTACTGCGCTAAATACGGGGCGAGATACGTTCCAGTCATTACGGTAATCCCCAGTTCTCATAGAGAACTATGGATTACATCTCCTCTCCCCTCTCGGACAATATGCAGAGCGGGGAGAGCAGTGACATGTCAATTATTAACGGTATACACGCCGTGAATAATGAATGTCTATGGGGCCAGCGATCTGCCGGCCCCACCCCCGTTCCCAAGCACACGGCGTAATTGCGGGTGAAATACGTCCCGCAATTATTGCCGTGTGAACATAGCTTTACAGTTAACTCCTTAACGACCACACACCGTCTTTTGACGTTGGCTGGTGCCGGTCGTTCGTCTGCAGCGATATCTTTTGATATCGCTGCAGACATTGGAGTGTTCGGCACTCGGCGCCACAGCAGCACTGGGAACGGGTCTGTACTACATAGCCCTGATCCTAGTGCAGCTCCTGCAAGCGCCGGGGAGCATGAGGAAGCCACAGTTCATCATCTCAGCGCAATCAAAGGGTTTCCCTGCTCTGTCGGGTGATCGGGGCACCCAGTGAGCCGACAGAGCCCGGGGAATGGCTGCACAGTCAGCCCTGGGGACCTAGAGTAGCCCCAGGACTGTCTGTGTAACAAGCCAGTGATCTGCCCTGATCATTGCCTGTGTCACACCGACACAGATTACAATGTATTAGCATATATGACTATGCTAACACATTACTAAGTGTAAAAAAAGAAAAAAAAATTAACACAGTTCTCCCTTCTTGGAATTTAAAAAAAGTAAAAAAACATAAAAAGTGTAAAAAAAATAAATAATAAAATAAAAATAAATATTTAATAAAAAATAATTGTGCACACATTACACATATTACACACATTACACATTACAAAAAAAATCTGCAACTATTCTCCCATAAAGTACAACTTGTCTCGAATAAAACGAGGCCTCATACAACTGTGTCATTGAAAAAATAAAAAAGTTACAACTGTTGAAACGCAAGGAGGCAAAAACTAAAAATAGTTCTAGTCATTAACGACTTTTCAGGCGTTCGGCTTAAGGGGTTAAAGGGGTTGTGCCACCATAGACATTTATCACCTATCCATAGGATAAGTGAAAAAAATGTCTAATCGCAGTGGTTCAAATGGAAGACTTAATTCCCCATCCTTCTTCACTGTGCTCATGAAGGGAGAAAGGCTTTCAACGAACCAGTGGCCAAACATGAGCACTTCTGCTCCATTTAAAAATGTCCTCGCTGTCCGAGTGGAGAGATTTAGGACGGCCCAGTGGTGGGAACCCCGGCAATCCAAAATGTATTACCTATCTTGTTGAGAGGTAATAAATGTCTTTGGTGGAAAAACCCCTTTAAAAGGGTTTTACCACCAAGTAAAAACCTCTGCATTGGCCATGCATGTGAATGTGGCCGTCCTCTCCATTCACTTCTATTGGAGCTTCTGAACATAGTCGAGCTCACAGACTCCGCTATCTTCGGAAGCTACCGTACAATTGAATGAGTAGCATGATGGCAAGTGCCGCTTTCCTCATTCACATGCATGTGCGGCTTGCAGATTGCTGCCAGTGGCCATAACTGAGGTTTCTACTTTGTGGTAAAACCCCTTTAACCCCTTACCGCCGGAGCCAGTTTTGGCCTCTCTGACAGAGCCCCATTTTTGAAATCTGTCATCTGTCACTTTATGTGAGAATAACTTTTTCACACTTTAACCTATCCATGTGATTCAGAGTTTAAATTTTCCCGTACACATTGGTTTTAAAGATAGTAAGAAATTTTGGTCCAAAAAATGCTTGTTTATTTGTGAAAAATATCAAAGAATCGTGAAAAATGTGAAAAATTTACCAATTTTAAACTTCAAAATTTCTGCATGTAAGACAGATAGTTATTCCACTAAAAAATAGTTTATAATTTAGCTCTACCATATGCCCTGCTGTAGTTTGACATCATTTTTTTTTTAAATGTCTTTTTTTTTTTGTACGACATTAGGGGGCTTAGAAATTTAGAAGTAATTTTAAAATTTTAAAACAAAATTTGTAATATACATTTTTTAGGGACCAGTTCCAGTTCTAAACGTGACTTTGATTGACCTGTATGTTAGATACCCCCATAAATGACCTCATCTAAGAAACTAAAACCCCTTAAAGTATTCAGAACGCATTTAGGAAGTTTATTAACCCATTGGTTTTTTCACAGGAATTAAAGCAAGGGGAAGTGAAATTTCAAAATTTTAACTTTTTTTGCAGATTTTCAATTTTTATACATTATTCACAAGAATATGGTAAATGTGATCGGGGAAATGCAACTTAATATTGATTCCCCAGATTCTGCCGATTTCAGAGATATCCCATATGTGGCCCTAGTGCATTATTTGGCTCAACCACAGGCCCCAGAGTAGGAGGAGCACCTACTGCACTCTGGGTTCTCATTTTCATTACGTTTTTTATTTAAGGGACCATTTCAGGTTTGCGGACACCCTAAGGTGCTAAAACTTAATAAACCCCCTAAAAATACCCCATATTGGAAACTAAAACCCCTTAAGGAATATATTCAGGGGAGTTGTGAGTATATCGACCCCACAGGTGTGTCACAAAAATTTTTAGCATTAGGCTGTGAAAATGAAAAAAAAATTTTTTTTCCAATAATCTGCAATTTTAGCTGAAAATGTTTAATTTTTCTAAGGCATCCTGGTAAAAAAGCACCCAAAACCTTGTTACGCAATTTCTTCCAAGTTCGGCAATACCCTACATGTGGGTGTAAACTGCTGATTGGGCGCATGTCACGGGGTACAAGGGAAGGAGCGCTATTTGGCTTTTGGAACGCAGATTTTGGTGGGGCCATGTTGCATTTACAAAGCCCCCAAAGTACCAGAACAGGGGAAACCTTCCAAAAGGCGCCTCATTTTGGATTCAGCATGCCTCATAGCTCTCATCTAGGGGGGGTATTGTACATTTTGGGTGCACAGGTGTTTTCCCAAGTTTTGTTTTTTTTTTGCATTGGGGTATGAAAATGAGGGGGAAAACGCAATTCTGCCATTGTTTTTTGGGCTTCAATTTTACAAACGTTCACCGTGCAGTATAAATGACAGGATATCTTTACTATGGGGGTCGGTACAATTTGGGAAAATGGAAAAAAATTTTTTATATAGTTTTTTAATTTTTTATTATTTTTTACACATAAAATTTAGCCCAATAAAAAATTTGCGTTTTTATTTTTTGCCCCTTTTTCTGAAGTCAAACAACAAACCCCAAAACCGGGGCATTGCTGCAGTTTGCACTTTTGTCATACCAAAATGCAAGAGGGGGATGCACCATTCCTAACAGGGACTGGGGGCTCTAATTATTAACGCCTTTTTCCTTTAAATTTAATGAACTAAAGGAAGTCATAAAAGGCCCTAAAAAGGGTAGCATCTTGCATTTTTTTTAAAATTTTCCTGTGCCATAAAAAAACCCGTTTGCTTTTATCTTCATTGAGATGTCTTGAATGCCCTTCGGGGCCCGGGACAATCTCTCTTGAAATTGCTTTTTTGATATGTTTTTTTTGTGTGTCAGAAACAAAACTGATTTTTGCATTTTTTTAAATTTGCATGCGGGATACATTTTTTTGTACTAGGGGACATTTTTTTCCCCTATATTACATCCCCTGGGGAGATCCTTTTTTATTAGGGGGGAATCGAAACATGTTGGGATTTCAATTGTGGGGGATTAAATAGGGCTTTTCAAGAAAGGGGAAAAGGTTTCTTTGAGGGGCCCTCCTTTTTTTTCGGGACGATAATCCTGGTTTAGGCAGCAAGGAATTAGCAACCGGGGGTTTTAAAATTTTTAAATCACAGCCGTTTTTTTTAAACTTTTGGTACATTTTTTTAATTGTCATTTTTCCCTGATTAAGGTTTTTGTCGCCACTATTTTTTTAAATTGGTATTTTTAACTTTTAAAAGTTAAAATTTTAATTTGTTTTCTCCCTGATTAGGGATTTTTTTTTTGATCTTAAATAAGGGGAGAACAGGGGGCCTTTATTTTTAAAGGCCCAAAAAACGGGGTTTGAAATTTCGTTTTTATAGCCCAAAACCCCTTTTTTTTTTTTTCTGTATAGGGAGCTAAATTTAAGGGTTTGGGTTTTTTGTGGATAGTTAAGTTTTTTTTTTAAAACCATTATGGGGGGCAAAATCCCTTTTTGGATCACTTTTTAATTTAAAGGGTTTTTGTGGGGAAATTTTGAACAAAATACAGCATTCCTTATGTTTTTTTATTTTTTTTTTTAAAACAGGGGTCCCCGGGTGCATATAACTGACATACTAGTTTTTACTCAGCAGGTCATACGATTACAGCTATACCCAAATTGTATATTTTTTAATTTTAAAAACCGCTTTTAAACAAAAAAAATCATTTTTTAATTCAAAAAGGGAAAAACTTTTTTTTGCTCCCAATAGCGGGAAGGGCCAAAATTTTTTTTTTTTTCTGTGTAGGGATTGGGGAAAGGGGTTTGGGTTTTTTGGGGGAAAGAGTTAATTTTTTTAATTTGGGTATCTTTTTTTGGGGGGACAAAAACCTTTTTTGATTTTTTTTAAAATCCTTTTTTGGGAAAGGGCTAAAAGAAAAAAAACGCAATCCAAGAAAGTGTTTTTTTTTTTTTATTTTTAAAGCCGTTTTTCCCCGTGCAGAAACCAAACCAATTATCTTTACTCTCTGGGTCAAATAAAATTTTACGTAAAAACCCTATTTATATAGTTTTTTAAATTCTGAAGCATTTTAAATAAAAAAAAAGTTTTTATTGTGTTTAAAAATTTTTTTCACCGTCCCTTTTGAGAGCCCTAACTTTTTTTTTTTTTCCATAATCAAGACGTGTAAAGGGCTTTTTTTTTTGCGGGATGAACTTAATTTTAACTGGTACAACTTTTGGGGTTTATAATGAGTTTTTTGATCGCTTTTTATTCCTTTTTTTGGCTGCAGGATTACAAAAATCGCAATTCTTTGACTGATTTTTTTTTTTTTACGGCGTTTTACCATAAAAGGGTTTAATTTAAAGTTACAGATTTTTAAAAGGGGAGGTTTTACGCACGGGCGATACCAAATAAAGGGGACTTTAAAATTTTTTTTCTTTTTTTTGGGGGAAAGGCCCTTTTTTAAGGGGGGAAAAGGGGGGTGTACGTGTTTTTTTTTATTTTTTGTTTTGTGTTTTACTTTTTTTTCACTTTGACATTTTTTTTTTTCCCTTTTTTTTTTACTTTTTTTTTTCTTTTTCCTTTTAGCAGCAATCCCTTTAATTGGCGTTTGAAAGCAGGGCCAAATTTCACGTACCCAGTACTGTGTTTCGGTCCTCATGACAAAATACCTTCACCATGCCCACAAAACATTGCGGCCCGGTGACCTCACAGATGACCCCCGGGGAAATGGGCCCTTTGTCCCCTTCCCCCAAGGGGGGTATGCATACCCTCCTATTTCGGGAAGGGGTTAAGCTTTCGAAAATCCCTCTGGAAAACAAAGGGGGCTCAGTGGGTTTTTTCACTATTGCCGGTTTCAACTTAAAAACCCTAAATTTTAATCTTACAACAACAATTGGGGAGATTTAAAACAATAGTGTCCTTTTAAACTTAGACAATGTAAAGTTAGACTAGACAGTCTTTCAATCGCCACATTTTTTCACGGGGTTTGATAAATCGTGCAGGTTTTGAACCCGTTTTATCTTTAAAATTTTTACCAACTTTAAATTTTTACTTTACTTTTACGCCAGAAACTTTCAAACCCAAAAATCTGGCGCATTTTGGATTAAAAGCCACCTCTTTTTTCCCTGAACCCAAAGCCCTTTTTTAGGCCAAAAACCCCTTTGTCCCGGACAAGGCACAAAGCATCGAAACTGTCTAAAACAAAATAGTTAATGTTTTTTGGTGTTATATTTAAAAACATTATTTTTGGCGCAATTTGAGCCAGATTTCTAAATCTGCCCCCAAAGTCTGCAAAAAAGTTTTTTTTGTTTTTTCCCCTTTTTTTTACTGGGTTTTCCTCCGGTATCCCACAACAATTTCCCAAAAAAGTATTGAACAGCTAAACTGGAATTTTTGCTTGGGGGGACAGGGACCAATTTTAAAAAAAATTATAATCTTTGTCCCGTCTATGGAAAAAAATCAGTTTTCTATATAAAAATTTAAAAATAATCAAAATTTTCCCCAGTAAACCCCCCTGCGGTTTTATTAAATTCTAACTCACTGTTTCTTGATACAGGTAGTTGATTCCTTGCTTGACATACATATGAATAGTCACTTGGTAGTAATGTCAATTTTAGCCACACGATTCACAATTTGCTTAATGAAGACTCCTCAACCTTCCCTCAAATCAAGGCAATAGCAAAAGCAGATACTTATTCAAACTAGTAGCAAATATTTATTAAAGGTCTTAAGTGCATAAAACTTCAAACTGTTACAAGCTTAAGAAAGGGGGAGGTCTCTCCCGAAATGTCACGTGCGTTCTGCGCTACACCCGCCTGTTAGCTGTGTATGCTCCAAGCTTGAGAAAGGGGGAGGTCTCTCCCGAAACGTCTCACGTTTGCGTTTCTCGCGCTAACGTCCTGCTTCGTCGCCCTCAACTGTGTGTGCTCCAAGATGGAGAAGCCAGGCTATGCATTTGCAACATGATGTTATAAATTGATGATGCTACTGCCTGCCTACTATGGATACTTACCATTGTGAAACCGCAAGTAACAAACGTGTAACAGTTTGAAGTTTTATGCACTTAAGACTTTTATTAAAGGGGTTTTGCCACCATGTAATTTTGACGTGGGAACCTCCAAAATGGGTATTTAATCACTTTTCTAAATATATGTGATTAAAAAAAGTGAAAACTCTGAGAGCTACAGCATTTCTCAATCCCCCTTGGTTACCTCAAAGCTTCCCTTAGTCACGACCCAGGAGCTGAAAGGCCGTGCTTGTGTGAATCACTTCTTATCTGATAACAGGCAGAATGAATGGTCTTTTAAGGCACCGGGTAGCAATATGTTTTCTTTTGTATACAGAATAACTAGCTGTAGTGTTATTAGATCCCTGCTTTATCTGATGACAGAGTACTTGATGGAGCTTTCAATCTGCTGTTTAGATTAGGTTTTCTCTTTTGTATTCAGAATTCACAAGTTATAGTTTGATTATTTGATGAACATGTCACAGGATCCCCTTATGCAGGCTCTGTGCTCTGGCTGTGTGTGTCTGTGTGCGTCTCTGTCAGCTCCATGATTTGTTTACATTACATTAGCTTCTTAGCAGATAAGGTTTCTCCTGACAGTGCCGTCTGAGGCTGTGTCTTGCTGTATTGAATCCACTGTTGTACTGTTTATTAGTTCACTTAAGTTTTGAGACGCTCCCTTGGATTCCTCACTCCCCTCCTCCCCTCTCCCTCTCTCCACTGCAGCTTCATGACTCAGCGTGATTTGTTTACATCTTGCTCTCATGCTGAATGGAGGTCAGTATTTGGTCTGTTGGCAAATCCCCTTTAAATATTTGCTACTAGTTTACATAAGTATCTGCTATTGCTATTGCCTTGCTTCACATACATGACAGGAAGGATATATCATAGGAAGGCAATAACCCATGTAAGAAGCAAATGCTCCAGAAATGTTGCTACCAAAATTTTCTAATATCTTCCTCTAATGTTAAAATAGATAATTACAATTCACCCACTCTTGGAATTAATAGAAAAAGTGTGTGGGATTTGGTTCCCCTACTGTTGAATAAGGGATACCATCTTTTTCTAGACAGGTTTATTTAAGTGCATTGCTGGTAGTTGTGCACTACCAGTTTAGGTCAGGAGGACAATTTGGCCCAACCCGAATTTTGAGTAACCAGTTGGCAACCAATCGGAATTCTGCCAGTAAGGAAGGAAAAACTACGTATCCACTTCCTTTTTTCTCTCTTACCGGCAGGATTCTGATTGGTTTCAAGATTTTCCTGCAGGCTACTGATTGGTTGCTTAATATTCGTGTTGGGCCAAATTTTTTTCACTCAAATTCGAAGTGCAACATTAATTGCCTGCAGAATTATGGTGATATGCTGCATAATCAGTATGAAATACAAAGGCCCTGCAAAAAATATTTTAGCGCAATTTCTTAGTCTAGAGGTATGCAAATCCCTTTACAGTGACAATGTATTGTGCATGAAATATAAGGAAAAAAGGGATGTCCTTATTTTGACCACATTACATTGACAGCATTGATACATGTGACAGCAGCATAATAACATGAAAACTTACAGGGATTGTCCAACTCATTTCTTCTACTACCAAATGAAATTGTTAGATCTTCAAATAACTTATCTTACAAATTCCGGCTCCTGGTGCAATTCATTCTGTCATTTAATTGAAAGTGATGACTTTCCGCTCAGGCTTGTATGCTAGTGAACCTGGTTGGAATGTCATTACTGATGTTGCAGTAGGAGAAGGGAGTGGGTGGCTGAAGCATTGAGGTGTCTGCTTGTTGAATAAGTAGGATGCACCTGACACATGCACAATATACAGTAGGCCTCCCTAAACACAATGTTTCCATGAATGAAGCTAGAAAGCATGTGCCACCTTCCACTGTGCGTGATGGCTGGCTCCTTTCTAGAAGCACCTGCTTTCCAAATAGTGCACATACTTAGAATCATACTAGGCTACTGCACATGTCTTTGGGGGGCAGGTGCATCCTACTTATTTGACGCACTGAGGTATCAGTACATGAGCCATCCTTAACTTTCCCAAAGGGTGGCTATCATACAGACCCAAAAAGAACGTCATTATCAGCAGCTAAATAACAGAATGAACTGCAACAGTTGAAGTAGCCCAAATTTTTAAGGTAAGTTATCTGAACAGGTTATGATGGTGGTTGAAGAAGCCTTTTTTGGAGAAAAATAACTTGGGCATCACCTTTAAGGCCTTTTGGAAACGTACTATATTTGAGGTTTCACTCCTGGACATGAGAAAGTAAATGGCTGTAAATTGATCATATCTAGAATAGGATGCATGACTAGTAAAGTGCTTCTTGGATGAGTATTAGGAAACCTTCTCATTTTCTTACATAACTTGTACAAATGCAAAAACTGATGTTTTATTTTTTTGTAGATCATGATAAATCTGTTCATGAAAATCATCTTTATTCCATTTGTAGCTGGAAGGATCTCTACAATGCTGTTTCCTAATAATGATAAAGAAATATGTTAGAGGGTCAGTTCTTGACTCAACTAAGGGATCCCATGTAATGGCACAATGAAGACGCAGCTATTATGTGGTAATTTAGGCCGACATGTATGAACGGGGCTGCGCCAGTTTTCTGGAGTACTTTGAGCCTAAAAAGGTGAACAGGCGCACTCCAAACTTTGGCGAGATAAGTCCCTTTGTAATGCGCAAAAGACACTTTTTAGTGCGCCAAAAAGTAGGGCGTTCTGGGGGCATCGCACAACAGTAAAAGAAGTAGACACATTTCTGAATCTTTGACACCAAACCAAGGCGCAGAACAGTTAGAAAAGCCAGACCAGGTTAAAGGGGGTCTATCTGAGCCAGACTTGTTGTATAGGCACTACAATACGCCTGTATGTATGAACTGCAGAAGAACAGGTTCACACATTCTGGCACATTCTACACTACCTTAAAGAGATTTAGGGCAACATGTATGAACCTGTTTAGGTCTAAAACTCACTTTTTTGCCCATAGTAACCTATGGGCAAAAGAGTGAGTTTTAGACCTAAACAGTTTCCATACATCTGGCCCTATGTGTTAAGCAGGTAATACACAATAAATTAATGTAGGACAAACCCGACGATTCCAGCAAGATTGGCTGATCATTTAGGGGGACATGAATGAAGATCGGCGCATCGAAGCGCCTGTTTTCATGCTTCTTTCCGTGAAGCCTGCGCCTAATGTATGTCAGCACCGAAGTGCGCTCATTAATGCGGGGCAAACTTCGACGCCTCCAGCAGACAGACCACATTGAAATAGGACTGCCTGTCGGAGCTGTAATGCGCCTTACTTTGCCGACCCGCATTCATACATGCGTCGTGTTTCCCAGAATGTGGGCGTCCTGTCCCAGAACGCCCAAGTACGCCTTCATGTTAGGCGCAATAGAAAGTGGCGAACCTTACATCTAATGCACCTAACACATAGGGAAGGTGCGTCCGACAGCGGAGCCGGCACAGAGAGGAGCATTATACGCCAGAAAAAAAGGGAAAACTCCGAACATACATGTACCCCTTATTGTGTATGATGGTCATTATAGGGGAAATAAGGATCAGGCAGATGGATTTAAGCTGCCCGATCCTTTTAATCTTGAGGAGATAAGCTGCCACCATAGGAGTCTGTCAGCGACCTTCTTACCCCTACTATACAGAACTCATGCCCCAGCCAAGAATACACACAAGATTTCTGGCCATTTTTGTCGACGTAGCTGTTGGCTGTATGTTTAGTTTTATTTTACTCCTACAAAAAGCTCAATTTATAAAGGGGTTTCTCCACTTCTTAAAAAAATAAGATAATGCTCCTGGGGCCCCCATTTAAAAAAAAACCTTAAACTCACCTTTCCCTGTTCGTCAGTTGTGCTGTGTCTCTTTGGTCTTCTGTTTACCGTTTGCCACTTCTAAATGGGCATACCACTGCTGGAGCCACTGTCTGGCTGTAGCGGGCACATGCCTCGGATTTACATCACTGTTCCGAAGTGAACAGCTCTGAGTGGTGATGTAAATCAGAGGCTCATGACCCCTGCAGCGGTGATATGTCTATTTGGTAGTTGCAGACTGTAAACGGAAGACGAGAGACACAGCACAACCCAGGACCAGTGGAAGGTGAGTATAAGATTTTTTTTTCCCAATGGGGTCCCATAACCATTATATTATTTTCCGTTTAAAAAGTGGACAATCCCTTTAATTTACAGGCACAATGGGTTCAATGATTGGTGATTACACAGTCTTTTAAAAATACAGAGTTTGGTGGTTATTATGACAACAATCTCTCTTTAAGCGCAACAGTGAGATGGTTTCAGATTTTTTGTTATAGTCTCTGAAAACAATCAATAGTAATGGAAAAGGACAGTGCACCTAGGTCTGTAGTTCTTAAGTCTCTGGTCATAGTAACAGTGGATCCAGGGTCTACTGCAGCCCAAACATACGTGTTTCAGGAAGTTTTGTTGATCCAAGGACACCTCTGGTAAAGGGACTGTTGTGGCTCCAGTGGTCGCAATCAAGGCCTCAGGCCACTGCAAGTCAAGACAGAAGGATGGCAGCTTACCACCGCAGTAGATTTCAAGTTCAATAGCTCTGTTGCTGGCTGGCTCCAACTCCATATCCACAGACCAAACCAGACTGAGTTTCTTCTCACAACCACATCTGATGCTTCAGTGCTAACCACCTGCTGACTACATGATTACTCTCGATAGGTGGACTCTGCCAATGCATTCACTGCCGACTCTCAACATGTTGGCTAAAACACTTCTATTTCTGGACTTGGCCCTGCTCAACATCTTCAGAGCGTGCTAGCCCCGACCATGTGACTCAGCAAAGCTGACAGTAAAGGCATGTCCCCACAGCACGGGTTTGCAGCCGTTTTTTTTCAGCCGGTTTGCGGTTTTGCAGACCGTCTTAAAAAACGGCCACAAACAAGCACAACGGACTTCTATGGAAAACTCGTGCATCAGTCCCCACTGCACGAGTTTTCGGCCCGGGGGTTTTTATCTGCCCGCGGGCCGGCCGAAAAACAGTCAACATGCACATTCTTCCGTCAGGTTTTCGGACGGAATATGTGCAGGTGAATGTGAAGGGGGAGGGCTTTTCTCCACTCATCGCAGAGAAACCGACCGGTATTTGTCCATTGCCGTGTAAACGGGCCCTAAGAAGGATTTTCCCAAATGAGTGAGCAGCTGGAGCGCAACAGCTACAAGGCAAATCAATCAAGAGCTCTTGCTCATGAAGCAAGAGACAGACACTGTGTATGTTTGTGGAAAGACCAACAGGCATCACTCAAATAAGTGGTAACTTTGCTTACATATGAAGAGTTTAAACTCAGTCAGGATCCTTCCTCTAGTAAAAAGACAATGTACAAGAAGTTGCATGTGTCACACTCATCTAATTAACCATCATATCAGTGCAGGGACAGACACAGACAACTGAAGGCTCCACTGTAGGAGCCTCCCAATTCCTCTGTATTCTATACTACTATATACTATATATTGTAACATTTAGTAGTGTGATAAGATGTTCACTTTCATTTACTGCACATTTTACTATTATTTTTAATTGTCTGCTTTGGAATGCCCCTGATCACAACCAGCTAGTATGGCAGGAAGAAGTATTTCAGCAGTTTACACAAGTTGAAACATGGTCTAAGGTTATAATAGGGTGATTTCAATATCCCTGATCAGTGGTACTGAAAGTATAATGCTAATACCCATGGTGGTCCAGGGTAGTGAAGGGGTTGATTATAGCACTTCTGGTGTTCCAGGGTAGTAAAGAGGTCAAAACACCAACAGCATCTGTACTAAGAGCTGTGAGAGCTCACTAGCTTTTATCTTCTTCTTGCTCCTTGTGGCTGTAGGTTTCTACCAGGCAATCACTGAGCGATTTAGCTAATCAAAGTTACCATGCAATTGTCTGAAGGTAAGTGCGAGCGGGGATAGGGAATAGGATACTTGTAATTTCTTGTATCCAGAATCGGCTTACCATACACTCCAGGCCCCCATGTAGCTGAAAAGGCTGCACATGCTATATGTCTGTCCCTACATCAGTGAATCTATAATAAATTCAAAAATACATACCGTATATACTCGAGTATAAGCCGACCCGAGTATAAGCCGAGGCACCTACTTTTGCCACAAAAAAACGGGAAAGCTTATTGACTCGAGTATAAGCCTAGGGTGGAAAACGCAGCGGCTACTGGTGAATTTTAAAAATAAAAATAGATACCAATAAAATTACATAGGCAGTTTAATGTCCCTCATAGACCAATATAGGCAGGTATAGGCAGTTTAATGTCCCCCATAGGCTGGTATAGGCAGTTTAATGTCCCCCATAGGCTGGTATAGGCAGCTATATGTCCCCCATAGGCTGGTATAGGCAGCTATATGTCCCCCATAGTACTAGGCAGGTATAGGTAGGCTATAGGCAGTACTAGGCAGGTATAGGCAGTACTAGGCAGGTATAGGTAGGCTTATAGGCAGTACTAGGCAGGTATAGTTTAATGTCCCCCATAGGCAGGTACAGGTAGGCTTATAGGCAGTACTAGGCAGGTATAGGTAGTACTAGGCAGGTATAGGCAGTACTAGGCAGGTATAGGCAGTACTAGGCAGGTATAGGCAGTACTAGGCAGGTATAGGTAGGCTTATAGGCAGTACTAGGCAGGTATAGGTAGTACTAGGCAGGTATAGGTAGTACTAGGCAGGTATAGGTAGTACTAGGCAGGTATAGGTAGGCTATAGGTAGTACTAGGCAGGTATAGGCAGTACTAGGCAGGTATAGGTAGGCTTATAGGCACTACTGGGCAGGTATATGTAGTACTAGGCAGGTATATGTAGGCTTATAGGCAGTACTCGTCAGGTATAGGTAGTACTAGGCAGGTATAGGTAGTACTAGGCAGGTATAGGCAGTACTAGGCAGGTATAGGTAGTACTAGGCAGGTATAGGTAGTACTAGGCAGGTATAGGTAGTACTAGGCAGGTATAGGTAGGCTTATAGGCAGTACTAGGCAGCAATAGGTAGTACTAGACAGGTATAGGAAGGTGTAGGCAACGTTTTAAAACAAAAAAAAAATCACTTACCTGGCTCCCCGCTGCTCCGTCTCCCTCACTGGCCGGCCTCCTCGCTGTTCGGTCCCGTGCGCTCTTCCCGGCACAGGCGGGTGACGTCATCAGGCCGCGCACGCAGCGTGATGACATGCACGCTGCCTGTGCCGGGGAGCTCCGGACAGCCGCGGCCGCTCCGGAGAGTTTGCGGCCGCCCGGAGTCCACTGCGGAGCACGGAGCGCTCGCTCTGTGCCCCGCAGTGGTATCTCTTCACCAGTGTGCGGTCCGGAGGAGTCGCATGCAGGGGAAGAGATGACGGACAGTGCCCGGGCCAGCGCAGCGCCTGGACACTGTCAGCCGTGCTCGGCCTTCAGTTATATGCGCTCCGTGAGCCGCATATAACTGAAGCGTCCCTGTCAGCACTCGGGCCATCGCAGCGCCTGAGCGCCGACAGTGACTCGAGTATAAGCCTAGGGAGGATTTTTCAGCACATTTTTTTGGGCTGAAAAACTCGGCTTATACTCGAGTATATACGGTATATATTTTAAAAAGTGAGTTTGTTTAATATGATTATGTAACTGGCAAATTGAAATATGTGGAGCCTCCCATTATCTGACAGTGGACCTGATTCTGTGTTGGGACCACACAAATTTGGATACTCCAGTACTTTGGTCTTCATGGTCAGACTTAATCCAGCCCACAACATTATTTTATGTTCCCCTTGAGAGCTTTGACATAGTGAGCAGGGATGGACAAGGTCCAGACACAGAAGATGCAGTTCTCCATTGTTTCCACAAAAAGAAACAAGCTCTTGGCAGAGGCGGCAGCACCAGCATAGGGAGTAGGCGCCATCTTAGAGTTGGAGCACTCACTGCTCTGTACAGTATCTCACAGGTAGTGGCAAAACTCTAACAGCCCTATCCAGGCACCCTAGCCACCCTGCAAGACCCAGTAGCTCTTTGAGGGCAATCATTATACTAATGTGGCCCTCAGTGAAAATAAGTTTGACACCCCTGATATAATGGGACGTGTGCTGAAGTGGAGTGAAACAGGTTTTCCCCTAATTTGAGATCTATTGCCTTGACATAATCTAAGACACCTTACTTATTGTGCTATATAAGCCACTGCACATGGACATAATTGGGCTTTGTTATTCATAACACTTTATATGCGTGATCTAGAAGCCATTCTTTATGCTTAGACAGATATTTCATGTTTTAAGCTTCCATTATATCTAGAGATGGGCGAATTGATTCTAACGAAGTGGAATTCATTTAGAATTTCAGGAAAACTTCGGTTTGGAACGAAGTCGAAGTGTGGGGTACTTCGGGTGAACGAAGCGTGTTTTTGATTGATAAAATGGCTGCGAGCACATGGCGCTACATGGGGCAAAGCACTCTGGGAGAAAGAAGGGCATAGCCTGCATGACATGTGCAGAGATGAAGCCAATCAGAGACCGGCGGGATTCTGTGACGTCACCGCACTATATAAGTCCGGGCGCGACGCTGGGAGCTCACACTCCTCTCACTGTACTGATCAGGGAAGGTGCTGCCGCGGCTGCTTGTAATAGCTCTTACTGAAGAACTGATTTTTATACAGCGATTTTTGGGGGGTGTCTCAGCTTGTCTCAGAGACTGCTTCTCTTAATGTTCTATTTCTGATTTTTTGGGGTATTGGATCTGAAGTCCAGTGTGCGTCCACTGCAGCTGCATATACATTTTAATGCTATCTGCTCACAGCACATTGAATATCCAAGGGGGATCTAAGCCTGTTCCTGTTGTATTCATTTAAAGAAACAGCGTTTTTACAATACAAATACCACTTCATTTTTGGCTGCTCAATTCTTTTGCTCAATTTACATCCAGGGGTTAATTAAGCGTTGTTTTTCTGCTGTGGTGACTCCAAGAAACCGTCTTTTTCACCGCCAAAAAATACAATTTTCCTGTAGCATAATTCACAAGCGAAGGTTAATTACAATTTTTTCTCTTGTTGTGTAGCGTCAAAAATACGCCATTGTAACACGCTACAAAGCTAGTAGTTTGTGGCTGCTCAATTCTTTTGCGCAATTTACATCCAGGGGTTAATTAAGCGTTGTTTTTCTGCTGTGGTGACTCCAAGAAACCGTCTTTTTCACCGACAAAAAATACAATTTTCCTGTAGCATAATTCACAAGCGAATGTGAAACATAAAGAAATATGTTAGCGGGTCAGTTCTTGACTCAACTAAGGGTTCCCATGTAATGGCACAATGAAGAGGCAGCTATTATGTGGTAATTTAGGCCGACATGTATGAACGGGGCTGCGCCAGTTTTCTGGAGTACTTTGAGCCTAAAAAGGTGAACAGGCGCATTCCAAACTTTGGCGAGATAAGTCCGTTTGTAATGCGCAAAAGACACTTTTTAGTGCGCCAAAAAGTAGAGGCGTTCTGGGGGCATCGCACAACAGTAAAAGAAGTAGACACACTTCTGAATCTTTGACACCAAACCAAGGCGCAGAACAGTTAGAACAGCCAGACCAGGTTAAAGGGGGTCTGTCTGAGCCAGACTTGTTGTATAGGCACTACAATATGCCTGTATGTATGAACTGCAGAAGAAGAGGTTCCGACATTCTGGCACATTCGACACTACCTTAATGAGATTTGGGGCAACATGTATGAACCTGTTTAGGTCTAAAACTCACTTTTTTGCCCATAGTAACCTATGGGCAAAAGAGTGAGTTTTAGACCTAAACAGTTTCCATACATCTGGCCCTATGTGTTAAGCAGGTAATACACAATAAATTAATGTAGGACAAACCCGACGATTCCAGCAAGATTGGCTGATCATTTAGGGGGACATGAATGAAGATCGGCGCATCGAAGCGCCTGTTTTCATGCTTCTTTCCGTGAAGCCTGCGCCTGATGTATGTCAGCACCGAAGTGCGCTCATTAATGCGGGGCAAACTTCAATGCCTCCGGCAGACAGACCACATTGAAATAGGACTGCCTGTCGGAGCTGTAATGCGCCTTACTTTGCCGACCCGCATTCATACATGCGTCGGTGTTTTCGAATGTGGTGCGTCCTGTCCCAGAACGCCCACAGTACGCCCTTTCATGTTAGGCACATTAGAAAGTGGCGACCCTTGCGCCTAATGCGCCTAACACATAGGGGAGGTGCGTCCGACAGCGGAGCCGGCAAAGAGAGGCGCATTATACGCCAGAAAACAAGCGAAAACTCCGATCATACATGTATCCCTTATTGTGTATGATGGTCATTATAGGGGAAATAAGGATCAGGCAGTTGGATTTAAGCTGCCCGATCCTTTTAATCTTGAGGAGATAAGCTGCCACCATAGGAGTCTGTCAGCGACCTTCTTACCCCTACTACACAGAACTCATGCCCAAGCCAAGAATACACACAGATTTCTGGCCATTTTTGTCGACGTAGCTGTTGGCTGTATGTTTAGTTTTATTTTACTCCTACAAAAAGCTCAATTTATAAAGGGGTTCTCCACTTCTTAAAAAATAAGATAATGCTCCTGGGGCCCCCATTAAAAAAAAAAACCTTAAACTCACCTTTCCCTGTTCGTCAGTTGTGCTGTGTCTCTTTGGTCTTCTGTTTACCGTTTGCCACTTCTAAATGGGCATACCACTGCTGGAGCCACTGTCTGGCTGTAGCGGGCACATGCCTCGGATTTACATCACCGTTCTGAAGTGAACAGCTCTGAGTGGTGATGTAAATCAGAGGCTCATGACCGCTGCAGCGGTGATATGTCTATTTGGTAGTTGCAGACTGTAAACGGAAGACGAGAGACACAGCACAACCCAGGACCAGTGGAAGGTGAGTATAAGATTTTTTTTTCCCAATGGGGTCCCATAACCATTATATTATTTTCCGTTTAAAAAGTGGACAATCCCTTTAATTTACAGGCACAATGGGTTCAATGATTGGTGATTACACAGTCTTTTAAAAATACAGAGTTTGGTGGTTATTATGACAACAATCTCTCTTTAAGCGCAACAGTGAGATGGTTTCAGATTTTTTGTTATAGTCTCTGAAAACAATCAATAGTAATGGAAAAGGACAGTGCACCTAGGTCTGTAGTTCTTAAGTCTCTGGTCATAGTAACAGTGGATCCAGGGTCTACTGCAGCCCAAACATACGTGTTTCAGGAAGTTTTGTTGATCCAAGGACACCTCTGGTAAAGGGACTTTTGTGGCTCCAGTGGTCGCAATCAAGGCCTCAGGCCACTGCAAGTCAAGACAGAAGGATGGCAGCTTACCACCGCAGTAGATTTCAAGTTCAATAGCTCTGTTGCTGGCTGGCTCCAACTCCATATCCACAGACCAAACCAGACTGAGTTTCTTCTCACAACCACATCTGATGCTTCAGTGCTAACCACCTGCTGACTACATGATTACTCTCGATAGGTGGACTCTGCCAATGCATTCACTGCCGACTCTCAACATGTTGGCTAAAACACTTCTATTTATGGACTTGGCCCTGCTCAACATCTTCAGAGCGTGCTAGCCCCGACCATGTGACTCAGCAAAGCTGACAGTAAAGGCATGTCCCCACAGCACGGGTTTGCAACCGTTTTTTTTCAGACGGTTTGCGGTTTTGCAGAGCGTCTGAAAAAACGGCCACAAACAAGCACAACGGGCTTCTATGGAAAACTCGTGCATCAGTCCCCACTGCACGGGTTTTCGGCCCGGGGGTTTTTATCTGCCCGCGGGCCGGCCGAAAAACAGTCAACAGGCACATTCTTCCGTCAGGTTGTCGGACGGAATATGTGCAGGTGAATGTGAAGGGGGAGGGCTTTTCTCCACTCATCGCAGAGAAACCGACCGGTATTTGTCCATTGCCGGGTAAACGGGCCCTAAGAAGGATTTTCCCAAATGAGTGAGCAGCTGGAGCGCAACAGCTACAAGGCAAATCAATCAAGAGCTCTTGCTCATGAAGCAAGAGACAGACACTGTGTATGTATGTGGAAAGACCAACAGGCATCACTCAAATAAGTGGTAACTTTGCTTACATATGAAGAGTTTAAACTCAGTCAGGATCCTTCCTCTAGTAAAAAGACAATGTACAAGAAGTTGCATGTGTCACACTCATCTAATTAACCATCATATCAGTGCAGGGACAGACACAGACAACTGAAGGCTCCACTGTAGGAGCCTCCCAATTCATCTGTATTTTATACTACTATATACTATATATTGTAACATTTAGTAGTGTGATAAGATGTTCACTTTCATTTACTGCACATTTTACTATTATTTTTAATTGTCTGCTTTGGAATGCCCCTGATCACAACCAGCTAGTATGGCAGGAAGAAGTATTTCAGCAGTTTACACAAGTTGAAACATGGTCTAAGGTTATAATAGGGTGATTTCAATATCCCTGATCAGTGGTACTGAAAGTATAATGCTAATACCCATGGTGGTCCAGGGTAGTGAAGGGGTTGATTATAGCACTTCTGGTGTTCCAGGGTAGTAAAGAGGTCAAAACACCAGCAGCATCTGTACTAAGAGCTGTGAGAGCTCACTAGCTTTTGTCTTCTTCTTGCTCCTTGTGGCTGTAGGTTTCTACCAGGCAATCACTGAGCGATTTAGCTAATCAAAGTTACCATGCAATTGTCTGAAGGTAAGTGCGAGCGGGGATAGGGAATAGGATACTTGTAATTTCTTGTATCCAGAATCGGCTTACCATACACTCCAGGCCCCCATGTAGCTGAAAAGGCTGCACATGCTATATGTCTGTCCCTACATCAGTGAATCTATAATAAATTCAAAAATACATATATATTTTAAAAAGTGAGTTTGTTTAATATGATTATGTAACTGGCAAATTGAAATATGTGGAGCCTCCCATTATCTGACAGTGGACCTGATTCTGTGTTGGGACCACACAAATTTGGATACTCCAGTACTTTGGTCTTCATGGTCAGACTTAATCCAGCCCACAACATTATTTTATGTTCCCCTTGAGAGCTTTGACATAGTGAGCAGGGATGGACAAGGTCCAGACACAGAAGATGCAGTTCTCCATTGTTTCCACAAAAAGAAACAAGCTCTTGGCAGAGGCGGCAGCACCAGCATAGGGAGTAGGCGCCATCTTAGATTTGGAGCATCTCACTGCTCTGTACAGTATCTCACAGGTAGTGGCAAAACTCTAACAGCCCTATCCAGGCACCCTAGCCACCCTGCAAGACCCAGTAGCTCTTTGAGGGCAATCATTATACTAATGTGGCCCTCAGTGAAATAAGTTTGACACCCTGATATAATGGACGTGTGCTGAAGTGGAGTGAAACAGGTTTTCCCTAATTTGAGATCTATTGCCTTGACATAATCTAAGACACCTTACTTATTGTGCTATATAAGCCACTGCACATGGACATAATTGGGCTTTGTTATTCATAACACTTTATATGCGTGATCTAGAAGCCATTCTTTATGCTTAGACAGATATTTCATGTTTTAAGCTTCCATTATATCTAGAGATGGGCGAATTGATTCTAACGAAGTGGAATTCATTTAGAATTTCAGGAAAACTTCGGTTCGGAACGAAGTCGAAGTTTTGGGTACTTCGGGTGAACGAAGTGTGCTTTTGATTGATAAAATGGCTGCGAGCACATGGCGTTACATGGGGCAAAGCACTCTGGGAGGAAGATGGGCATAGCCTGCATCACATCTGCAGAGAGGAAGCCAATCAGAGACCGGCGGGATTCTGTGACGTCACCGCACTATAAAAGACCGGGCGCGACGCTGGGAGCTCACACTCCTCTCACTGTACTGATCAGGGAAGGTGCTGCCGCGGCTGTTGTGATAGCTCTTACTGAAGAACTGATTTTTTATACAGCGATTTTTGTGGGGTGTCTCAGCTTGTCTCAAAGACTGCTTCTCTTAATGTTCTATTTCTGATTTTTTAGGGTATTGGATCTGAAGTCCAGTGTGCGTCCACTGCAGCTGCATATACATTTTAATGCTATCTGCTCACAGCACATTGAATATCCAAGGGGGATCTAAGCCTGTTCCTGTTGTATTCATTTAAGAAACAACGTTTTTACAATACAAATACCACTTCATTTTTGGCTGCTCAATTCTTTTGCGCAATTTATATCCAGGGGCTAATTAAGCGTTGTTTTTCTGCTGTGGTGACTCCAAAAACCGTATTTTTCACCGCCAAAAAATACAATTTTCCTGTAGCATAATTCACAAGCGAAGGTTAATTACAATTTTTTCTCTTGTTGTGTAGCGTAAAAAATACGCCATTGTAAAACTCTACAAAGCTAGTAGTTTGTGGCTGCTCAATTCTTTTGTGCAATTTACATCCCAGGGTTAATAAAGCGTTGTTTTTCTGCTGTGGTGACCCCAAGAAACCATCTTTTTCAACGCCAAAAAGTAACATTTTCCTGTAGCATAATTCACAAGCAAAGGTTAATTAAAATTTTTTCTCTTGTTGTGTAGCGTAAAAAATACGCCATTGTAACACGCTACAAAGCTAGTAGTTTGTGGCTGCTCAATTCTTTTGCGCAATTTACATCCAGGGGTTAATTAAGCGTTGTTTTTCTGCTGTGGTGACTCCAAGAAACCGTCTTTTTCACCGCCAGAAATAAAATTTTCCTGTAGCATAATTCACAAGCGAAGGTTAATTACAATTTTTTCTCTTGTTGTGTAGCGTCAAAAATACGCCATTGTAACACGCTACAAAGCTAGTAGTTTGTGGCTGCTCAATTCTTTTGCGCAATTTACATCCAGGGGTTAATTAAGCGTTGTTTTTCTGCTGTGGTGACTCCAAGAAACCGTCTTTTTCACCGCCAAAAAATACAATTTTCCTGTAGCATAATTCACAAGCGAAGGTTAATTACAATTTTTTCTCTTGTTGTGTAGCGTCGAAAAAACGCCAATGTAACACGCTACAAAGCTAGTAGTAACAGTCAGCTCAAACCTTTAGATCACTTTACAGCCACGTGTTATTTAAGCGTTGTTTTTCTGCTGTGGTGCCTCCAAGAAACCATCTTTGTCACCGCCAAAAAAAATAAATTTGGCCTGCAACATTATTCACTTGCGTAGGTTATTTACAATTTTTTCTCTTGTTGTGTAGCGTAGAAAACACGCCACTGTAACACGCTACAAAGCTCGTAGTTTTTGGTTGCTCAATTCTTTTGTGCAAATTTACTCCAGGGTTTTC